>VUQH01069006.1:0-30515 GCA_015106775.1 Etroplus canarensis
CTTAGAGCTGGTTCCTGTCACTGTCTCATTTCAAATCCAGTGAGATTGAGTACTGAGAAACCAAAGCAACTACAAATGTGTCACTGTCTAAAAATTGCTCTGTAGCTTCAAGAACAGACCTCAGTGCTGGCATGACTTCAGTTGGCTTTTTGTGACTCAGATGTTTCTGTGTTTTCCCCTTCTCACTCTAAACTTAATACATGGCTGAGTCTCAATATAAAATTCCCTCAATGTGGACTTTGAACATATCTGAACATGCCCACCCACAGTAGCCTTAAAAGAATAATCAATTAATCTTCACAACAAAAGAAAAGTATGATCTTCTGAAAGAGTGTGATAAAATATAATAGTTCCATTAATTCACCATTTTAATCCTTTCAGCCACGCACAAAGTTTGTCATTTCTTCTTAAAAAGACAGCTTAAAAGGCCTGGAAAAATCCATTAGATAGACAATGTAATCTGCGACTGCAGCCACATGTGCTGAATTAAATTGATTATGTAAGAAGGAGCACACTCATAGGTTGGTCCTCTTGTGTGCATCAAATATACAAAAATGAGATGGAAATAAATCTGCAGGAAAAATGGGACGAATGTAATGTGTCAAAGTTTTCACCTTCTGATGAGAAAGTATTCTGATTTTTATCACGCTACATGAACTGGAGACCATCTGGAGATGAAATCACACACCTATTATGAAGATACAGCATGTTTACAAAATAGACAATGATACTATATGGAAAAAACTGTAAGATAGGCGCATTAAGTGGGAAGTAAAGTTGGGCAATTGGTCCAATAAATCAGCTATCCGTATTTGGCCAAGTCCATCTCCAGCTGTTCTTAGGCAACTTTTTAAAAGGTTTGTCATTTTATTTTGCCAATTTAGTACTCAGTTTCTATTAGAATTAAATCATTAAATAATTAACTTGTAAAGTGCAAATGCTGAAAAGCCCTATAAGGTGTGCCTCCTTCCTTTTTTGTCTTATTGAGAGTTGAACTTAAATATTATGTATGAGTAGCATGTAAGAGTAGAAAATGTACTGTCATGGAGACCTGGCATTTTATAATCAGTGTAAGTACTGCAGAACAAAGAACCAGTGTGGAAGTTTCCATTCCTACGTTGGACAAATTTTTAGTGCTAACTAGGCATCCCAGAGCCCATGGACAGGAAGACAGCATTGTTGCTAGCTTGTTACAGGCAGCGCACCCTGATTATTTAATAGCATACTGTATCCTCATCCATTTGCTCATTTAGAGGCTACAAGCCATCCTTCTGATAATTATGTTATTTATGTCCTTTGCCGTGTTGATTGGAGCGTTAGGTCCAGTTCAGAGAGACAGGGTTTGGTTGGTAGCCCAAACCTAATGGGAAGAGCCATGGGTTCCTTATCCCCCTCTAGTTCCAGCATCCTTCACTCCTCTCTCTGGGGTAAAATCACCTTCAATCTGATCCCATCTGCACACCTGTGAAGCTATGTGGCTGTATATTTCACAGTTGCAACAAACACAATAGCACAATTTTTCCAGAGAAACACAGAAACACCAGCCAAAGTAAACTGGCTTTGTGGTAGTTCCTGTTACAGTAGGTGTCTCTAGGACCACATTCCGCCATGATGACATGTACACTGTCAGACCCACAAGCTGAAAATAATACCAGCCTTGTTGTTAAATATGGTAACAATCTGTAGTGTTTAAATATAAAGCAACATTACCGCACTTGCGGAACATATTCACAAATGTTCTATCAAAATCTTTCGAAGGGGCGAAGGATGCGAGTGTTTCCATAGTGTAGTGGAATCTTAAAGGAAAATAAGTTTCTCTTTATCTTAACTAGTCACAGCCTTGTTATTTGGGTTAAAGGGGACAACTGGTCTGACAGTCAAAACAGTGACAGAAAAAAGAACTCAGGAAGAAGAAATCCTGAAAAAGGGAGGATCAGATGTCTGAAAGCAGAGTTTTGCAGTACTGTGTGAAGCTTTCAATAGCTCTGGCCCAGATCAAGTAATGTTTCTTGTTCCTGTAATTCAACAAAAGGTGGAGACTTTACAAACTGTTTAGAAGCTTTCAGGTGTGGTTTAAATTACCTTTTGAAGGATGTTTACTGCAAGAACACATTTTCAGAAGCTGTGAAGCAAGAAATTGTGACTTTTATTTGACATTCTTAGAAAATTGTGCACCCTTTCTTTACTTTCATGATAGAGCTCTGTGTTTGGGTATCACATTTACTAAAACCAGCATAATGGATTTAATGCAATATCAAGCTTGAGTCAAATGTTGCAATACATGAATGTCTTATACTGAATCTCTCTTCACAAATGCATCAAAGAAAGCTGGGGAAACAACTTTTGATCATTTTTAACAAGCGTGGGAGCATAAAAGTACAGTTGACTTCATAACATGAAACATGAAAGGGGCTTGAAATTATTCCTCTTGCTGTGAGTCAGAGCAAATATGATGGTTGCCAATACAAAATTTTGATATACATACACTATATGCAGAAAAGTATTGGACCACACTTATCAGTCAAATTCATGTTATTCATTCAGTCAAATTGCCATACAGTCTGCAATGCAGTCTGCCTCAAAAAACATGTGTAAAAGAGTGAAAGAATGGGTGATTCTAAAGAGCCTGTGGAATTCCAGTGCGGTACTGTAATAGGATGCCACTGATGCGACAAGTCATTTGGTGAAAATTTGTCCCTCCTAGTCTTTACTTTACAAAGTGTAAGCATTTAGAAACCACAGCAACCGAGCCACGAAGTGGCAGAACACATAAAGTTAAAGAGCAGTGTCACCAACTTATTAGGTACATAATGCATAAACGTCACCAACAGTCTGCTGACTCAACTGAAGAGCTGCAAATCTCCTCTGGCATTAACATCAGCACAAAAACTATGCACTAGGAGCTTCATAGTATGGGTTTCCATTGCCGAGTAGCTACATCACCAAGCACTGGATGGAGTCGTGTAAAGCTGTGGTCAAGTGGAATGAGGTACTCTATTTGGCAGTCTGATGGAGGAATCTGGGTTTGGCAAATATCAGGAGAACGTTACCTGCCTGACTGCATTATGCCAACTGTAAAGTGGGGTGGAGAAGGGATAATGATATGGGGTTGTTTCTCTGGGGTTGGCCTGGACCCTTAGTTCATGTAAAGGGAAATCTTTAAGGTTCAGCTCACCAAGATATGTTGGAAAATTCAATTCTTTCAACTTTGTGGAAGGCCCCTTTTCTGTTCCAGCTTGACTGTGCCCCTGTGCACAAAGCAAGGTCTATAAAAGCATGGTTGGATGAGTTTGGTGTAGAAGAACTTTGCTGGCCTGCACGGAGCCCTGACCTCAACCCCATCGAACACTTTTGGGATGAACTAGAACTGAAATTGTAAGCCAGGTCATCTCATCCAACATCAGTGACTGACTTCATGCATGCTCTTCTGAATGAAAAAAATATATAATCCCATAAGCACATCTTGTAGAAAAGCCTTCCCAGAAGAGTGAAAGCTGTCATAGCTGCAATGGGGGGGCAACTGGATTTGGAATGGGATGTCATAAAAGCTCTCTCCCTATAGTGTATGATGTTATTCAGCACATTCTGAAGAGAGCCGAGCTACTGGATAAGTTTGCCACAATCAGAGTGGAGCACTTCTCTGCTCCTGCTTGATACAGAGTCAAAACATGCTGACCTCCCTCCACAAAGCCCCCCTGTCTACAGGAAGGAAGTGTTTTGTTGTCAGAAGGAGGAGGTCACATTGTGTATCCCCTTCTATTTCCAGAAACTGGCAGCATATCAATAATATACAAAAGTTTAACAGGGAAATTCAAACATTACACCAAATACCTGCGCCGTGCAAGAACGACTTCATGTTGACAGGCACCCAGCATGGATACTTCATCTCGTCTCAAGCCAGGGCATTTATCATATCTGACCGGGAGAACATGACAGTGGCCTTGAGCTGCATAATCATGGGACCACATAAGTTGTAACTGCGCATATAAATCAGGGCAGAGTGTGACGTGAACTCCTTGATTAAAACATTTATAGATTTCGGGAGTTTACTGGCGCGTCGCAGCACCGGCAGGGAGCGAGCAGGACAGGAACTACTGAATGAATCTGGAAAACATCCTCCGGTGGAGCAGAGCAGCAGAAGATGCCGGACCGCCTGTGACTGCATCGTGTTAGTAGTGAGCTAAACATAACATAAGGAGGGGGATGGGATGAGACTAGTGAGATTACCTCATCTAGCGCAAATTGTGTTATTATACCGCGGCTGAGCTTTAAAGAAATGGCAGCGTGTCTTTTTTACGCGACAACGATCAGCTGATGACCACCCCGGCTTTATCTTTCATTCCCCCCTCTTTTCTTATTAAGAAGTGCAAAATGAATAAATCACCTCTTTACAGCGACTGAAAGCTGCTGACACCGAGGTGTTAAACTAGGCTGCGTTGGCAGCGCGATTTATGGACTGTCTGCCCGCACCCATAATGGATTAGTATTAATAATGCATCACAAATTCATTCATGTTTCCTAACCTCCATACTGATTGCACAACTATGTTGCGTTTCAAGTCATTTTGTTGCAGCGTGACAAAGGACGTGGATGACAAAGCACTCATGCATTTTTTTTCCTACCATAAAACTGTTGTGTATCAGTAATGACTTACATGTTGCTCCTGGCAGACTGTTTCCCTCCATTCCGACGGCGACAGCCTCGCTTGCTGGTCTTTTGTCCATTCAAACATGCGAGTTTCGGCTCTCCCTCCCCAGCAGTCCTCTCATTCCTCAGGCAGAATGTGGGTGAGGAGGGTGGGGGGAGACGTGGTGGAGTCACTCCAGAAAGGAAATTCTCCTGAGAGCGTTCACACAGGTCAGAAATTTTAAAAAAGTAGATGACTAAAAGAAAAACCCCTGCCTGTACCAGCCTGTTGAGGGAGGCTGAGTCTTAGAAAAGTCACATGAAAAGGTGTCCGGCAGAATTTGAGGGGGTGAAGAAAGCCAGGAAGGAGGAGGAAGAGAAGTTCCTCACTCCGTGAAAACACCACAGCTGATGCTGAGCTGGTGCGTCGATCCCAGCCGGCCTCACAGTCGGACTGTACCATTATCAACATGGGGTGCGACTACTCTACTTTTTCTAAAGTTACACTTGACGTCATGTAAGACACGATTATTGCAATATTTAGATATACTTATTATAAGCTTAAGGGAGAAATCATCAACTACAAATCTGTTTTTAATGTAAATAAAACACCCCTTCCCCGATTGGTTCTTTCACCCATAAAACTATAATGCTCACAGCCGGTTCACGCTTCACATTCAAATGAACCTTCGCTTTTAAAAGTACGTCTGTGTTGTAGCTTTTTTTTAATCTAAAGTAGTTTTGCTTTGTAGGTTAGAGCATTTTTAACATTTAAAATATTCTTACAATACTCAAAATCCATGACAGGAATCCAGAGTAATAAGTAGGTTTTCACACAGATAGATAGATAGATAGATAGATAGATAGATAGAATTTGATCTGCAGTAATCATATGCATTTCTAGGATTTTAAATTAGTATCATGTTTATCTAGGAATTGTCTCTGCTCATCTCCATTAACGTAAAAAGAAGGTGGAGCATGTGCACTTTCAACCCCAGTTAAGCACAGGAGGAAAACAAGATTCAAGAAGCTTTATTGTCATTTCAACCACATATAGCTGAGGCAGAACATAATGAAATGAGATAACGTTTCTCCAGGACCTGGTGCAACATAAACATGCAACGTAAAGGTCAAATACGAAAAAAAAATAGAGCTAGGACTAAGACATAGAGGTAGGACTGAGGTTTTTTCCCCTAGCCACATAAAGTGCAAAGTGTGCAATGTATGCAATTAGTTGCAAAAAGTGCAAAAACAGTACAAAACGAAAGGACAACACAAGAACAAGACACTAGTGCTGAAAGACAAAGAAAATGAAGTGATGTACAGAGTAGCAGCGGTTGAGGTAGTGCAAATAGAGAGTGTGTGTGTGAGAGAGAGGGACAGAGTTTTGCACATTTAGTTCTTAGTCTTGTACAGTTCTGGGTATATGTGTGTCAGAGAGTTTTGATGTAATCCAGGTGCTGAGGAGCCTGATGGCTCAGAATAAAGAGGAAAATGTCAACTAGTCCACATAATGAATATTGCAGCCTCAAGCCCAAGTGACTCTAAAAGAAATCCTGCACCCACAATGTGCAGTACTACAACAGTAAATGAAGATGAAGAATGTCCATAAGGTAGCCTACTCAATCTACAGTGCTGTGCAAAAGTCTTTATCCACCCCTCATTTCTTTATATTTACTTGGAAAATTGGAAATAGGTTCAATGGTTTATTCAAAACATGCAGACATAAACAGAAATACAATACATAAGGCAAAAACAGAGTGTGTTCAGTTCTAACAAGCTCGAAAGTTCATATTTGATATGACCACTTTTATTCTTCAGCACAGCCTGAACTCTCTTAAACAAGCTTACTTGTCATTTCTTTAAGTAGTCTTAAAGAAAAGTTCTCCGGACTTCTTGAAGGACATTCCAAAGCTCTTCTGTGGATGATGAACATGATTTCAAATACTGTTTATCTGCTGTAGATAGTTTTTTTTAGACCTGCCACTTCTTCATTTGTTCTCCACTCATTTAGTTTCCTCACTTTTTAAGGACTCTGGACACCATGCTGAAATATACTAATCACCTTATTGGTGGAAAAATATTTTTTATGCCAATCAAACTCTGTTATCTTTGGCACTTTTCCCCAGATTAAACTAATAAAATGGGAACAAATGATATGTTTTGTGACAAGCTTCTAGTAACAAAGTGCCTAAAGATACGATGTAAAAATAATTCTTTGCTAAATTGTCTGTTATGCATAGACACAAAAATGGTTCATCCCTTGTGTTAGGTTACTTTTTGTGCTTAAATGATTAAAAGGTCAGTGTCAAGGGGCTAAACAAATAAAAACATTCCTCTGAAAATAGTCAGGTACACAGACTGGACTGAGAATGAGTGAAAAAGCAGCCAATGTCCAAATAAAAATTTTGGAAGACTTTCCTTGGAAGATCAGCCCAGTACTTTTAAAGACTTTCAGAAAGCTTGGAGAACTATTGCTCAAAACCACTTTAAAATTGGAAGCAAAGTAGAACACAATGTGGCTTAAGACTTTTGCACAGTACTGGGCGGTGTTTTATTTTGGATTCTGTTCCATCATATAGCATTTAAATCCTGTTATGCCAACCTTCCTAATGCCTACAAGTTGCACTTAGATGGATAGTTAATAATATGCTGGGATAAGTAATTTTTGCATTTTCTTTGTAAAGAGAACAGTAGATTTCCTTGTGAGGATGGTTTTGTATGGATGATGAATGTTTGATAAGTTATAGAAGTTACTCCACTCAAGAGTCATATGTCTAGATAATGTGTGTATTTGTGTGTGTGTTTGAAAACACAGTCCCTTTCAAAACAAGTCAATAAAAAATGTATCTTCATTACACAGCATTTCCAAGAACTCCAGTGTGCCTCCTCGTGTACCACCTGTGGACCTCTAACAGCATCTGCCAAGGTGGGGGGCTGGGCCAGAGGCTCATCGGCACGCTTGAGAGGGGACACCCTGTCAAAAGGACCCCACTGGGGCTCTTTTGTGCAGCTGTTGAGTTGTGTTCACCCAAACCCCCAAGAGCCACCTGTCACTGCAACTTGAAAGTGGGGGGTGCTGAAGGAAGTGGGGGTTGGGTGTGCTGTTGGGTGTGCAGGTTTTGTCGAATTAAAGCCAAAAAAGTGACTGTGTGTGTCTTAAAGTTTCCTTGTACTTTTAATCATATTACTTTTAATTGTCTTTGATAAATTAACATCATTACTCAAATAAATGGTTTTGTCAAAGATCCCAGTCCTCCAAAGCCATTAAAGCATGTTGATTCAAGAACCATCTATAATTAACTCACAGATACGTGTTCTATTTAATTTAAGTGTCTTCACTTCTTTCAAGTCAAGAAGACACTGAAAACAAGCAGGAAACATCTTTACTTGTTTTTAATTAAAGATCAATGGCCCCATTTCTTATAGCCCAAACTGAAAAACACACTAAATATGTTTCTTTCTAACACAACGTTTGCGTTTCAATAGCAGGAACCTTATGGTTTGAGCCCTTACTAAACTCTTTCAGTTCAAGCTCAAAAAAAGGCAAAAGGCAAGAAAGACTTATCTTTGATGGCATATTACACTCAGTATAAACTTTATAACATTCTTTAATTAAAGTTACACAAATGCAGTTTTCTTTATATAGTAAAAATGTGGAAAAATACCACAATAACACATTTTGATGATAAACAGCACCTTTAATAACTTTGTGCAAGCCACAGATTATAGCAAAGTAAGAAAATTGTTGAAGAAGTCCTCGACATTCTCTACTTTTCAAATGTTCTGCACATTTTTTTATTGTGCTCCCTCTTTAGCCAACATATTGGTATCCTCCAATCCTTTCATTCTTATTTAGACCAAGCTCTTGAGTGGACATGTCTGTACACACTTGCATTCAAATACCTGTGCACACATAAACAGCAAGAAGAAACATTTCCCAGGGAATAAAAGTATTTTTAATCAGTCATGTCCTACTTATGTTATTGGGCTCATTACCAATTTTGCAGGAAAAGACATGACATAAGGCTCTCTCTCTTCAAGTATTTAGATTTAATAACAAATAAGGGTATGCTAATGTATCTTGAAAACAATTTATGAAATAGCCAAAGATACTGGCTGACCTATGGATGTGGTACAAAAAATATATTTTCTTTACTTTCTGCAGAGTAAAATATGCACTGCACCTTCAGCTGCTCTCTTGTATTTTCCCCAAGGGGTCACCACGGCAGATTAATCCACAGTGGTAACTTGGCAGAGGTTTAATGCTGGATGCCCTTCCTGGTGAGAGGGATTTGTGCCCCCACCTGGCATTGAACCAGGGACCTGTTGCTTGTAAAGTGAATGCGTAAACCACTACACTACAAAGACACTCAAAGTACAACTTGCAAAGCATTTGCATTTCTATAATTGTTTTATTTCTTAACTTAGTAAATCTTTCCTAAGTGTATTTCTCTAAAAATATTCAGCATCTCTCATTTAAATGAGTTTTGAAGTTTTTAATACTTTAGACCTTATACCTTAACAAAAAGAAGGTACATGAACCCTGCATGCCACATACTACACACTAGAGCCAGTGTTTGAAGCAGTCTGATAGGAAAATTAAGGGGATAAAAGCATACCTCAATGTCAGGAAGCGTGTGTCCATTTATCACAGTGTACCTTACTGTGCTAATGAGCCATTCAAAGCAAGATGGATGCAAATCAGGAAAAAGCATCGCACTTGGAAACCATTAACTTTGCAGATGTACTGAAATGTTGCATGACTTCATAAGGTTCAGAGATTAATGGTGCTTTTATTTTGCTTTTCTTTTTCCAATTTTTGTTTGAATTCATACCACTGTGTAAGTAACCTATGAACCTGCACTGCTCCCATTTGTGGATCACATGCAGCTTCACTACACAAAGAACGTGGAACAACCATACCTCTCTGGTCTATATTCCGTACCCAAAACAGGACTTTTGTAGTTGCAGCTGCACTCATCTCTTGACACACAGAGGACCCTCAAGCGATACTCAAGCGATATGCATATCTCATTAAAACTACCTCTGATCACTGTAAACAGTTTGGCAATAGGCAGAACAGTGGGAATAAGAGATTAAAAGAACACTAGTAAAGACATCTCAAAATACGCAGAGGAAAAAAGCTCAAAGAAATCTAAGGATAAGGTTCAGACCCTTAACATATTATAAGAGACAGCAGATACCGCTAGAGAAAATGGAGTTGCTGAGGAGGGCTTATCTGTGGAAACAATATTCTGCAGCCAGCTGTGTATTCTCCTTTGTAGCACTTTGAGTTTGGGTTGTTTGAAGAAGATCCAACTGACTCCTGAAAGAGACAAGGTAGCTCAACAAGACAAATAAAAGGAATGTGAACCTAAAGTGTTCAGGCATGACAGGCTGCAACATCCTGTTGAAGGTGATGTATGTTACTTGATTTATTTTTTCTCAATAACTGCATCCCTCTCAGGCATGCATATATGTGCAAGTGTGTATAGCTCTGTGAGAGTATGCTCTGACATAGCAATCCTTTTTAGAATCAACATGCTTACACTGAGACTGCCAACATGCAGTCATTGACCATAGAGTAAAATGTGGGTAAAATGGAAATTCAAAAACAAGGAACTGAAATAGACTAAAATTTGTAGGAGAGTGAAATCAAGAACTCCTATCTTGTATACATTTGATTCAAAGAAATGTGGTCACTACTGCTTTAAAGTCTAGGGGTCAAGCTTCTATGAATGGCAAGGTTAACCCTCATCCTGGTAATGAAATAACAATAGCAGGAATGTTCAGAATGTCCCCAGAGATCACTGCCCCAGCCTGTGGTGTAGACTACTGAATACACTATCTCTGACTTCAGCAAATGTTGTATTTTAAGCAGCAGAGCCAGATGATATAAGTAAAGGGTGAATATGATTTTTTTACTGAAAGATGTTGGTTTGCACTAGTTTAATTAACATTTTTACATAACAGTTTAGTGATATTACTAGAATTGCAGGTTCATGTTTCTGTCAGGTTTCAGAACGCAGCACTATTTCTGAAAACACGCCATTGTCTAGACTCAGCAAGGTGAAAGGTCGACAGCACCTGCAGGGGGCCTGTAGAGTCAGATAATTTACAATGATGTTGCTTTTTGTTTCATGTAGTGTGATTAAATCATGTCCTACATCACATGTCACACTAAAAATGTGCACATGGACACCGGCAGAGTTTCAGGGAGAGACAAAGTGTGGGAGAATTGCGTCTGTCTTTGTGTGTGTCTCTAGGGTGCTGGGAAAAAGATCACTACTCAGTCTGAATCATCTGAATTTAGCCTGCCTCTCATTATGGGCTGGAGCTTTAATTGGCTTTGGAGGTCTTGATATGTTGTTAAGCTTCATGTCTACGGCTCTTGCAATTTACCTGTGTCAGATACAGTATGTGTGGACATATTAACTAAGTTAAAAAAGCACTTGTCTCAGTTGGCAATATACCAACACTGTCCTGGATATGAATCTAGGTTACGGGCTGCTAGTCTATCACAGGCTTAATGCTGAGAAACACACAACCATATAAAAAATGGCCAATTCTGAATCACCAGTTAAGTTAAGGTGCATGTCATCAAGCGATCTAAGAAAGTTGGAGGAGAGAAAAAAAACCCACAGGCACATCCACATCCCATGAAACCAGTAGATTCCAACCCAGAACTTTCATGCTGTTAAAATTTGATTAACCTCAGTTTACAAACATATCAGTTCATCTATTTTTTCAGCTTCAGACTTCAAACAAAAAATTGCAGACTCAGGGACTGGAGAGAGATACAGTAAGTATTCCTTGTGCCTAAGGTCGGCCAGTAAATGACAGAGTCAGTCATGCAAGCTATTAAATTACTTTACTTTCAACTGTTATTTGGGATACAGTAAAGTCAGCAGTTAGCTCTACCCGCCAATACTCATAAACATATTTTTTATTGCTCTTCTTCAAACAGTATTTCCCAGCCTTCTCAACAACAGGTGGGATTACCAGGAGCTTATTTTTCTATCCTCCATGAGGAATGAAACTCCACAGCAGTGTGTCTCAAACAGCAGAGAGCCTTGCAGACCATGACGTAATGGCCTAAAACTTGCAATCAGTTAGAAACTGGGCCAAAACACGTGGAGTTGGCTCCTCTCTCCGCTCACCCCCGGGGCCCCTCTCTATTCTCCTTCTCCTCGCCTCTCTCCTTCACCCCCCGCCCTTCTGCTCCACCGCACTCTCTGTTTATGAGTGCATGAATCGCTTCATTTCACTACACCCAACTCCCAGCCCACTACCCACTACACAACTGCTTCAATAATAGAGCCCCCACCCCCCCTCCTCCTCGAGCTTTCATTTCCATGACAACCCACACTGAGGAGAGGGAGAAGGAGGAAAATAGCAGAAGCAGGGGAAAAACGTGAATTATAGGGGTGGGAGTGCCTTCCCTTGACCTCTGGTAACATTTGAAAGGAGGGAAGCCTTCACTACAACAGCCTGAGTTTTAGCGAGGTTAAAGTGACCAGTCAAGAGAACACCAGCAACATTACAGCACAATTATAATTCAAGGGGCCTTTGGAGTAGCAAATAAGATAGTTAACTTAAAAAATAAAGTAAAAGGGGAAAAGTAAATAAAAGAGACAGAAAAGATGTGTGAGAAGAATTAAGCAGCTAAAGATTTGCAGAAGGATAACACATTGGAAGAGAAATTAACATAAAGTTGGCCAAACGAGGCATTTGCCCACTACACGTTGCTAGAACAATTTCAAGGCTACAAACCTCTGGGCCTAAACTGAATCAGAATAAGAATACTTTATTAATCTGAGGGAAGGAAATTACTGGAGGTATGAGACACTATTCTTCCCAGTGATACACCCGCTATGGTGCTGTAATGATGATGATGGAAATGTCTGTGTAGCACATTTAATCAAAAAATGTCCCCTATCTATCTATCTATCTATCTATCTATCTATCTATCTATCTATCTATCTATCTATCTATCTATCTATCTATCTATCTATCTATCTATCTATCTATCTATCTATCATCTGTGTTGGTGCAGTAATCTCTTCCAGAATATCATGTAATTGTTTGATGAGTATAAAAATGATTACCCTAACCCTAGACATTTCCTCTGTTCCAGAGTCCAGTGGCAGCATGTTTTACACCACTCCATCCCCTACGGTTGGCATTGTGCTTGGGGCAAGACTTGCATGCAGCTGTTCAGTCATGGAAGCCTGTGCCATCCATGAAGTTCCCAGCACAGTTTTTGTGCTAATGTTAATGCCAGATGAGGTTTGGAATGCTGCAGTTTCTGAGTCAAGAGAGCTTTGGTGAATTTTACACACTATACACCTCAGCACTCAACGACCCTACTCTGTAACTTTACATGGTCTGCCATTTAATGGCTGAAGTGATGTTGTTCCTAAATGCTTCCACTTTTCAATGATACCACTTACAGCTGATCACAAAATACGAGCAGGGAAGAAATTTCACCAACTGACTTGTCTCCTATTACAGCACCATGTTCAAATTCAGTGAGCTCTTTACAATGACCCAGTCTTTCACTAATGTTTGTAAAGGCAGACTGCATGGCTAGCTGGCAATGGGACTAAGTAAGACACCTGAATTTCGTGATTAACAGGTGTGGCCTGATACTGTAGGTAGGAGAATATTCTGCACTTAATACTTTAAAAAAATAAATTAATCTTCCTTAACACTTTTGGAAAAGTACAATTAATGCAAGAAGTTCAAAAGATCACTTCACTAAATGAGTGATTTAGTATCACATGAATGGTTGCCTTCAGAATGACAAAAACACAGCAGACACAAACAAAGGGTGAAAAGCTCTTCAGGTCAAGCCCCCGCTGAGCTTTGTAACACATACATGTACACATGTTCTTACACATGGTCATGCACACAGGATTAGGTTTTTTTTAAATTCAAGTCTCTAGATTACCGACGGGATTAATCTACATGATGAGAGAATATTTCTGTCCAGCTGTAACTATAACAGCTGTCCGTCTTTTGTGTCTTTATTGTATCTGTCCTACGTGAATACTATGGTTGTTGTTCTTTACTGGCTGCTCCCTGAAGAGATAACACTTTGGCTTCCCTTAATTGCTTGTAAGATTATCCTTTCCTCTTCCTGAGCTTCATAAAGATAAAAATATCTTATCAAATACTCTGAGGAATGCAAATACACACCAGCAATTAACAGTTGCATGCAAACAAACAAATTTGTCAATGAAACTTATTCTATATAAACAAATAGCCAGCTGACAATTCTGAAGCATGTGTGGGACAATCCAAAACTAAATCCTACTAAAGCTAGTTAACACAGTAAAGTTTCATCAACAGGCGTGGGTGTGACAGCAATGCAAAGAATGTGCCCATAACCTGCTGCCATGTGATCATATCGCTCACTTCTACAGCACTTTAAAGGGATCCTGTGGTGGGGAGATCTGATCTGTGTATAAACTTATTACATGAATGTGTGGATGCCTGCAGACATGGAAGCAATAAAATGCACATTTTACACAGACCACAGTTAAGAAGCACAGCAGTCAGCTTTTTAGCAGCCTCTGTTGTTAATGATATGTCATAAAAAAGGGATGAATTTTTAATCAACCTTCCCTTGAAGTGGTGCTACATTTAGAAACAAGATTTATTCTTCAGTGCAAACGCAAAAGTCTGCCACATGCTGCAACCCAAATGCTGCATTTTTAATCAAATCTTAAAAGAAATGGTCAAATTTAGCTCTCCCCGTGCATGTTGCTGTCCAGATCAGTGGGGTTACCTGTCCTATGGGATCTGACACTCAGTAATCCCAGAGGTTCTGGGCCTCCCAGTGTGTCATCCTCAATCCCCCAAGAGCTTGCCAAAATCCCCCTGACAGCAGTCCCCATTATTTGCATATCAGTGGCTTAGCTCCACCTCCACACAGGAGAGAGATGGGGGGATTTAGGAAAGAGAAGAATGAACAGAGATAAGGCAATACAAACATGGTTTCTTTATGAATGCAAAACACAGAATAAAGGATATGTGGGAATCTATGAGATTAGAAATTAAAATGCAAGATTGTAAAAAAACAAAAGATAAATACCAGCTTCAGGGCAAAAATTGGATTTCAAAAATACTATAACCTTGACTATCCTCTCTCACTGTTGTGATTATATCAATACTCCAATATAAGTAAGTTGATATGCCTGTGCCTGTATCTGACTGATCAAAGCCAACAGTTTGCATCCTATTAGCTGTACAATCCTAATGCTATTTTGTTCTAAAGCGTATTAGAACTAGTGAGACTCAGGGGAATGCAGTACCATTATATTCAATTATCTGTCTTAGGAAATGAATTTGATGTGACAGCTGCTGCCTGTGTTGTTTCTTTAAGGTGTTGTGTCTCACAGTTAATATATTAGTGTGTCAAACATGACGACACCCAATTTTTGTCATTCTACCTCAATAGCGGAATACTCAAACGATAAGAACAGATTTGTTTATAGGATGAATGTAACTGTTATTGTTCTCTTCTATAACACATAAAGGTGCACACACACACACACACACACACACACATATATATATATATATATATATAGTACTGTGCAAAAAGTCTTTTGACCCCGCTCATTTCTTCATATTTTCCAGGAAAATTGGAATTAGATGCAACAATTTATCAAAAAACCAGCAGTACAGAGACTCTGCTTTGTCCCAGCATGTGCCAAAGGTAACCACAGTACAATATTTGGTCAATATTTGGGATGACCACCTTTATTCTTCAGCACAGCCTGAACTCTCTTAGACAAGCTTTCTAGTAATTTCTTTAAGTAGTCTTTTGGAGTAGTTCTCCAGGCTTCTTAAAGGTAATGCCAAAGCTCTGTTTTGGATGCTGGCTGCCATTCATTCCATTTTCTGTCAAGATGATTCTACACTATAATGATAACATTGTGGTTCAAGCAAGACCGCAAATTTCAAATTTGGATTCATCACACCATCAGACCTGCTGCCACTGATTTTCAGTCCAGTTCATGTGTAATTTGGCACAACTCAGCCTTTTTTACTGTTTCCCTTTCTTAAAAATGACCTCTTTACAGCCACCCTTCCACTGAGACCAATTCTTGAGGCATCAGTGGACAGGAGAGGGATCCACTGAAGGGCCAGATGTATCTCTCAGGTCATGTGTCAGGTCTTTGTTGAATTTTTTCCTGTTTCTTAAGGACATGACTTCCAAATAGTGTTTATCTGCTGTAGATAGTTGTTTGGCCCTACCACTTCTTCTTTTGTCTTCCACTTGTCCAGTTTCCTCATATTTTTAAGAACACACTACACACCATGCTGAGAGATATGCTAAGTTGGCAGCTAATAACTCTTTGGGAATCACCTTGTTGGTTCCAAAATACTTTTAATGCCTGTCAAACTGTTTTATTTTTGGTATTTTTCCAAACTTCAACTAAAGAAATAGGAACAGCGTGCCAAAAGATAAAATTTAAAATTTATTATTTGCCAAGTTGTCATGTTTAGACACAAAACTGGGTCATCTCTTGTGTTATGTACCTTTTAAGCTTGAATGATTCATAGTGGCTGAACAAACAAAACACTGCTCTGAAATTGTTAGGTACAAGGACTGCACTGAAATTTTGTGAAAAAGCAGCCAATGTGCAAATAAAGACTTTGAAAGATTTTCCTTGGAAGCAAATTACAAAGAAAGAGGGGTAGCTCAGTAGCACAGTAATGTGCACACATACACAGAGTAAATGTAAAAAGCGTTTTTAAAAAATGAACTATAAAAAGGATGCTTCTTTGCATATCTGGCATTTCTTGATAAAAAACTAGGTAGGGCAGGATTAAAATGAGGGCACAACATGATGACAAAGTAAATTTGATTGATATCATTTGGGCATCAATTTTCTTAGAGACACCATCCAAGGACACAAGAAGAAGATGCTTGACTCAATTTACTAATCGACTTTCTGATTTTTTCAGCATCTTAAATTATTGCAGAGGTAATTCAAAGCATGAGATCCTTACTGCAAGACAGACCTAATCAGTATTTTGACCAAGTCTGGTGAGAGTTCTTTTTCAGACCTTATGACGCTGGTGAATAAAGCATGTAATAAATGTGGACACAGGAAAGAAAAAAAACAGGTTTGAATTATAGCAGGAGGAGATGCTGTATATGGGCTGCAGTTGATTTTAATTAGTAGCTTGACACTGTGTAATACTGGAAGTATAGCATAGATAAACATATTTTAAATTATATTTTCTGGTAGTGGTATTGTCTTGGTTTATTAGGATACTGGTATGGTTAAAGTATACATAAAAACCCATTTCACTATGTTCTGCGTCAGCTGTATGTGGTTGAAATGACAAATATATAGCTCTTGACTTGACTTGACCCTTGCCAACAATAAAAAAAATAATAATCACTGCTTAAATCAATAATCATTACTTAAGGTATCTGTAAATGTTAAGGTACCCTGCTATGCTGATTTTTTAGTAACCCCCTATCCCTCATGGGCTTTCTATTTGAAGAATTTTCTCCTAAACTTCCTTGTAGGCCACTGAAAGTTCTGAAATATTTATTCAGGTGTTTTGCATATGCTGAACAGGTCTATCCGCAGATTTTCAAACATGCTCAAGCCAGGGGACTGCAAGTGTCATTCCAGTTTGTCTTTGCTGATTCTTCCCACTAAAATGTGCAAGGTTTCTTGTGCCACTAGGTGCCACACAACTCTAAGGGATCCATTTTGACTTAATTTGTCCCAAGCAGGATTTCAGGAATGACCCTTACGTTGTTTTGTATCCTTCAGGCTACCACATGCAGTAGTCATACAGTTGCTTTGTTGTGCCCTGCATTTTATGCCAAAGTCCTTCCAGAATTTGTATTGAATTTGCATCCTCTTAACTGCACTTTCTTCACAGCACTCCAGATGGGAAAAACTGCAAGCTTGCAGCACTCAGATATTTTTATAACTTTCTGTGTATGCATTAATTAGCATTATTTTCAGATTCATAGTCAGTAGTGTCACAAGATTTAAAAAATACTCGAGAAGATGCATTAGCTCTGGAAATAACATCAGCTGATGATTTCTAATGTCAATTCTGAATTTCAAAATAATTGCACATGCTGCAATTATTTTGTTTTTTTTAATGTATTTATTTGTTTATTAAGTTCATGAAATAGCCATCTGCAAAATGTTTCTATGTTATGCTTACTTTAGGGAGTTAGATTTACAAATAAACACTAGATGTTATTTAGACAGGAGTACCGATAGTGTCTGAAGTAGTGCTCATAATAGTGTGTGCCATGGGTACTGGGAGCCAGACCCAGTCTTTTCATGAAGTCATGTCCCTATTGACAGTGAATGCAGCCAGCATGCATATTGTACTTGACAGCCTTTCTGTGCTCCTTGAAGATGATCTTTTCTGACACAGGCAGTGATTAAACACTAGAAAAAAAAATCAGATGAGTGCACAATGTCTTAATTTCTTCTGTAAAGAATATTTACCTACTATATTAATTCTCAAATGTTTCAATCTGGATCTTTTCCCCATTCATAGTTTTACTCAAGCCCAGTTAAGTCTAGACTGAAACTTCATCTCTTACTCATATATTAAAGAATGGAGTACTAAACAACATGACTTTTCAGAAAAAAATCTTTACCCACCATAGCAAAAAGTCAAACAGTAGTCCTTCTCAGACACACATACACAAAATCTCTGTCACGGTTTCTAAGGAGATGTCAACACTGTGAAAAACATGAGGAAACACATGTGGAATTTAAAGACTGTTCATCACTTCTTCCATGCTAAATCACACCCTCAAAAAACCATCTCCCTGTTAGAAACAAATGAATGTACAGAGCCAGTCTCAGACTGTTAAAAGAAATGCTTCCTGTTTATTATTTGAACAGATTTAAAAGGGTGTATAGTACAAAGAACAGTTTTTTCCTCAGAATGAAAAAGCGTTCATCTTAAATTCAATAACTTAAAATCCTACTTAGCTTTCTGTAAGTAAAACAGTGTCATCAGATGAAACCTTCAAGATCAATTAATATTCCCACTGGAAATGTTTTTATAAAGACATAATTACAGTCCTACTTGCTAATGCCCTGAGAAAATGTAAAAGAAAAAAGCATTGTTTAGATTTTATGTCAAGATTTTTTATGCTCCCTTAAATGCTTAAAACTTGAAGAACTTGGAAGTATCTTTTAAAAAAGTATATTCACAGTCCAACAAAAAAAAACAGAATCTATCCTGCTTCACATCAGCAATATGCGCTGTCAGTTGAGTTCACCACTGTCTCTATTCCTCCAGATCAGACACAGGGCCAGCCTGTTTATGAACCTGTACTTGTAAAACATCAGTAGCTGCTAAAGAAGGGTGTCCTCGCAGTCCTCATTGTGTGTGCTGAGCTGGGTCTTCCTGCAAGCTGCGATGGTTGCCCAGATGCGACACAGCATGCCACCTCTGAAACAGCAGCAGCAGATTTAAACACTCATATACAATGTCACATCGCTGGAACTTTTTGATGTGACTTAAAATAATGATGCAGACTTCATCTTTTTTCAGGAGCAATCCCTTCATATATTTCTCCATGCACAGCTAGTGTGAGGGTGATGTGTGGAGGCAGCTCACCTTATTCCACAGTACATCAAGTCATCCCTGGAGGCCACACGGAGGAGACAGTCCAAGGTGAACTCATGAGAGAGCAACTGGAAAGCAGGATCACATAGGTGTGGATTAACAGCAGATGAATGAGTAATACCAAGCAGCCTTAAGGGTAAAAAAATCACAGCTGCGCTTTAGCTGATCTTACCTTATTGATAGTGTCTTGATCTACAGGGACAGACTTGAGCCAACGCACTAAAGCTTTTTTCTCTGGGTTGGAGCTGTTCTGTGAGGCCAATTCCTGTTCTATAATGCACAGAGCTTAGAAACATTAGGTTTAGCCTGACACTATACAAAATTACACACATACTGTATTTAATGGTGCAAATGTTACACATAACAAAAGCTCTTTCGGCAGCATAATCATTACACAAACTGACAAGTCAAGTTTGAGCACATTAGGAGCTGATCAGACAGTCGACGCCTTTGACAGAAACCAGTCAGACAGAAATCCGCCAGCAGCCTGAAGCTGAGGCGTGGTTGACCGGCACAAGTGTTAAGCAACAGGAATTAGAATCACTGAGTGCACTGATAATCCAAAGTGGGCTTGGTCCCTTCATGTAATATTGGTCATGCTGTTGCTTGTGTTATTAATTGTAAGACTACAGACTAGGGAATGCCTTGCTCCTCAAATTACTAGCAAATATCTTTAGTTCTATTTAACAGTAATAATGTTTACTATGTGTTATCTACAAATGCTACCTCTTCTTATTTTGGCTGTTCTCTTAAGAGGTCGACACAATTCATCGTCTGCCTAGATCTCACCCTATCCCTTGCAACCTCTTCAGTCACACCAACCCTCTTCATGGCTTCTGTCACTACATCCATGAACCTCCTGAGGTCTTTCTCTTTTCCTCCTGCCTGGCAGCTCCATTTTCAGCATCCTTTGTCCAATATAACCACTATCCCTCCTCTGCACATATCCAAACCATCTCAAACTTGTCTCTCTGACTTCGTCTCCAAACTTCTCACCAGAGCTGTCCCTCTGATGTACTCATTTCTAATCCTGTCCATCACTCCCAGCAAAAACTTCAGCATCTTCAACTCTACCACTTCTAGCTCCACCTCCTATCTTTTTTGTCCGTGCCACCACCTAAACCATACATCATAGGAGGTCTCACTACCATCTTGTAAACCTTCCCTTTCACTCTTGCTGCTATCCTTCTGTCACAAAGCACCCCTGACACTCATTTCCACCCACTCCAACCTGCCTGCACTCTCCCTTCACCTCTCTTGTGCTCTGTCTGTTGCTTTGCATGGTTGATCTCCACTGGATCTCCACCATTCCACCTGCCTCCTCTCATTCACATACATGTATTCAGGTTTGAGTATGGTGCATCACTAAGATCAAACAGAACATTCAAAACCCCTGAAAGCTCGTTTTACCATACTTAGTCTAAAGAATGGATCAGGGCCAATTGAAATCAAAGTCAAAGTTACTGCTTCGCTATTTGAAAAAAGTACATGGCAATAATTTAAAGGAAAGATTCAGATTTTTTCAAGTCTAATTTAATACAAGATATGGGATTTTGGGTGAGTATATTTCAATGATATGGGTTTTATTTATTACATAATGTGTATGTAAGCCAGCTGCCTTTATTTGCTGCAGTTCAACCTTCGACTTACAGACACTTTCATGCTCACCAGGCACTAAAACACAGTTATAATACTAGTATCTAGTTAGATGTAGTAAAACATCATTACCCTCACTGACTGATGCTTTCCTCAGTGCATCTATTAGTTCTTGCTTCCTCTGAACAGACTTCCTCAGGAGCTCTTGATACTCTCTCTCCTTCTCACTCAGCTGAGTCAGCAGTCTGAAACACAACAGACTTCACCACTCAGCAGAAAGCAGTGCACCTCAAAACTAAAATTAATCACTGTGTCCTGTGTAATAGGAATGCCAGTCATGATTTTTAGAGCAGGTATGTTACATTTGATTCAGAATGTCAGCTGAGGTAGCTGAGAAAACAAAATATTTCCCAGGTACAATAAAAAGAACAATTATTGGTCATTTTTTTCATCAGAGACTCTCTCATTGCAATAAAAGCATCATGATGAAGAGGACAGGTGAACTCTACCTCTTGGTTTCTATTCGTTGGTCTCTCAGTTTCTCGCTAAAGGGGGAATTGGAGCTAGAGACAATGTCCGTAGGGGAGTTAGAGCTAGCTGCAGGCAGGATCTCGTTTATGGGTGTTGTTTGTTGTGTGTCTGCTGGTGCCACCATCTGGTCAGGGACAACAGCTACAGGAGTGTCTGGGTCAGCAAACTGATCCTCAGGAGTGCTGTCTTCAACCTCAAAAGAGGACTGCAGATGGAGTTTCAGCTCTTAAGGGCAAAGAGGCAGGTAGCAGGGAATTTAGACGAAGAGGAGACAGGTAAAAATCAACTAATTAATTAATTAAAAAACAGCAAGCAAGAAAACAACTATATTTAAAATGATACAAAACGAAACATAAGAGAAAGGGAGGATCTACTTGATGACTTTTCTCTGCAAACGCTCTAAACCCTCTTATCATCATGTTCTATTGTTTCTTTAGAACAAAAAATCTTAACCACAATACTGGTTGCCTGCTTTACCTGGTAATAGCACAGTTATGGCATCCTGCACTGCCTGTCTCAGCAGATTGTCCAGAGCAAACATCCAGTGAGGTTTCACCTCTTGTTGCTTCAACACTTTCTTCACCTATATGCAAAGCAGATGGTTGAGTGTGAACGTAAAGAGACTTATTTTTCAACTTTGATGATGTTAAATAATAAAGAAAACAAAGAGTTGGTAGAAGTGTAAACATCAGGAAAATCTGTCTTTTTGGCTCAGAAGTAACTCACTGCATCTTGGAAGTTAAACAGCACTGCCTGCAGGCTGTTTAGAGGTACTGAGGCTGCAAGCAGTGTTGCTCGAAGTTCCAGCAGGCCACAGGTTAGTTGCTTCCTGTCTGGGGAGCGGATGTTGTCTCGTAAACAGGTAATGAGTTTGGTGATGTACTCTACAGTGAGCAGCGATCCTTCGTCATACTTTTAACAGAGAAAGGGAGACAGAAAAACAAGGATATGTTACTGCACTTTTGACATATACGTTTATACATTTTCATTTTCTTAACTTTCATTTATATCTAAGTAATTAGACCCCCCCCTTGGAATAATGAAGGATTTTGATTCTTCTCTTGCTCTCATTTTCTAAATACTTAAAACCTTCATTTCTCAATAGTGATCTTTTAATTGATGATGATAAAAGTGAACAATTCAGATTTTTATGCATTAATACTAAGAATGTTACTATTAATATTGATTATACAATCATAAAAAATTTAAAGTACTGTGCAAAAGTCTAGAGCCACCACTCACTTCTTTATATTTTGCCAGGAAAATGGAAACAGTTGCAATGATTTATTGGCATGTGCAAACATAAACAGAAATACAGTACACAGGCACAAACAGAGTTTGTACAATTCCAACAAGCTTGAAAGTCAATATTTGGTATGACTGCCTTTGCTTTTCAAAACAGCCTGAACTCTCCAAGAAAAGCTTTCTTGTCATTTCTTAAAGCAGTCTTCAATAGTTTAATAATTCTCCGGGTTTTTTGAAGGACAATCCAAAGCTCTTCTTTGGGTGCTGAATATGATTTTCAGACACTTTTCATCTGCTGTAGGTAGTTTTCAGGCCTGCCACTTATTCTTTTGGCCTCCACTTGTCCAGTTTCCTCAGTTTTGCAGGACTCTACACACCATGCTGAGATATACCAAGTTTTTGTCTAATATCTCTTTGAGAATCACCGTGCTGGTGCAAAATACCATTTTAGTGTTAAGTGTTATTTTTGGCATTTTTCATAGATTCAACTAGTGAAATGATATGATTTTGCGACCAGCTGTTAGTATCAAAGTGGCTAAAGATAAGATTTAAAATTGGTTCATTGCTAAGATGTCATGTGTAGATATGACACCAGTTCATCCCCTGTGTTAGGTACCAAAGCTTGGAGAACATTATGCAAGACCATTTTACACAAATTGCAAGCAAGCAATGAAATGATGGCTGGCTCAAGACTTTTGCACAGTACTGTAATTTCTTCATTCCTCCTTTGGTAACATAATCAAAACATCTTAGGTTCAGGATTTAATGAAAAAAATTACTTTGCTCAAAACACACTTTGTCTTAAGTCTTGTGTTAATGTATAAATCATACAGTAACATCGCTGTACATTTATATTAATTATATTACATTTATATTAACTTATGCTACACAAAAAGTCTAGTATAAAACATGATGCAAGGACAAAATCTGAAACTTTATGTAGAACAGCGGTGCAGAAGTGCATGTGAACTGATAAAAGAATGCTGCGTTTCTACTGGGGAAATGTGTTATCTTACATAGGATAACAACAGCTTTTAAGTGGGTAACAAATACCGCATTCTCTAAGAGTCTAAATTACAAGTCATTACTTGGAAGCAACCTTTTCAGAATTGAAGACAAAATTCTATGTGCAGGCTGCAGTAAACAGAATTGAATTTTGTGTTTTGACACACTTTTGTGACTTTTCTTTACCCACCTGAGGCATAGACTGCTGTATATTAGAGACAACATGATTTATATAGTCAGTGAGAACTCTGTGCAGTGTGGCTCTCCTCTCACTATCCTTTCTCAGCATAAAAAGGCCAACACTCTCCTCTGTTGTGGCTGGACTACTCATATCTGTAGAGTCATCCGGTAGTCTGGAACAATCAAACACACATCAAAAACCCATTTATATACCTAAATAAAATGACAGGATAAATAAATGGAGAAATGATATGAATAATTAATCAGATATATTATTTAATAAGTAACACAGGGTCAACTGTGGTATTTGATACAGTAACATTGCATCCTTTTTTCACTCAGACAGGATGTAACTTCACCAGACTGTGAAATTTAAACCTGTCTGGTTTGCCACTGATGTAAGATCCCATGGAACCACAGCTGATGCAGAAATAAAAATGCTTTAATTTTTCTGCTGAGCAGTAATCTCACTCACAACAGTAAGCTGTTGGTGGCGGGTGGGCTCTCTGAGACTTCTTCTCCTGTGAAGGTGGTCTGGGGCCTCCTCAGGTCCAGAGAACAAGACAGGTCGATTGAGCCAGAGTAAGAATCGGTGTCTTCCACAAGGATGGAGATAGGCACAGACAGACTCCGCTGATAGTCAACTGCATTAGATACTGTATATCACTGTCAAAAATCTCTGAGATTTACCACATTTCATGACAACACTTAACCACACAGCTATCATAACATATAGCAGAAGAAAGGTAAAAGTTAAATACAGATTTGACTAAAGTCACATGATAATGGAAAAAAAACAAGACTAATTTGTAGAGGATTTTGCAACAAAAATGAAAACCAAATAAATGGACAAGAAAAGAAGCAAATCATGTGTATTTCTCACCAGGAGAAAGGGGCTCCTTAGTTTGTGATTCCTGAGGAGCTTTTGCCTTTTTCTTGGAGGAAGACTTCAGGAAGGAGTCTTTGAGCAGCTCTGCAGCTGTGGCTCTTTCATCTGGATTCGGGACGAAACAGTTCATGATGAAGCCTTTGGCCTCATCTGACATGCACTCTGGAACCTTGGGGTGAATCTTAAACATGCCAACCTAAAAGGAATTTTTTAAGGATATTTAAGATGTTTTACTTTGGTATGTATGTCGACAGTGCCCTATGGATAAATTCATATTATAATATACTCTGCTCAAAGAAATTAAAGGAACACTTTAATGAGAGTATAGCATCAAGCCAATTAAACTTCAATAGTGTATCAAAACACAAAATTGAATGGGACATTTATCTGGTCACTTAAGTAGCTGAGTGGGTTGTAAATCAGTTTCAGCTGCTTTGGTGTTAATGAAATCAACAACAGGTGCACTAGAGAGGCAACAATGAGATGACCTCCAAAACAGGTGGAGGCCACTGACATTTTTTTCTTCTCATATTTTCTGACTGTTTTTTTACTGGTTTTGCATTTGGCTAGGGTCAGTGTCACTACTGGTAGCATGAGGCTATACCTAAACCCTACAGAGATTGCACAGGTAGTCCAATTCCTCCAGGATGGCACATCAACACGTGCCATTTCCAAATGGATTGCTGTATCTCTCAGCACAGTCTTAAGAGCATGGAGGAGATTCCGGGAGATAGGCAGTTAACCTAGGAGAGCTGGACAGGGCAGTAGAAGGTCTTCAACCTATCATCAGGACCAGTATCTGCTCCTTTGTGCAAAGAGCAAAAGGATGAGCACTGCCAGAGCCCAGGTGTGAATGTCCTTGACCAAATAATCAGAACCAGACTTCATTAGGTTGGCCCAAGGGCCCCACTTCCTCTGGTGGGCCTTGTGCTCACCGTCTGGCATCACTGAGCTCCACTGGCATTTTCCATAGAAAACCAAAAACGGCAGGTCTATCACTGGCACCCTGTGCTTTTCACAGATTAGAGCAGGTTCACCCTGAGCACATGTGACAGATGTGAAAAGGTCTGGAGAAGTTGTGGAGAAGCTTATACTGCCCGTAACCTCATTCAGCATAACTGGTTTGGAGGTGAGTCAGTGATGGTTTGGGGAGGCATATCCATGGAGGGACGCACAGACCTCTACATGGTAGGAAACAGCACCCTGACTTCCATTAGGTATCTGGATGAAATCCTTGGACCCATTGCAGTGGGTCTCTGGTTCCTCCTGGCACACAACAATGCCTGGCCTCATGTGGTGACAGGATGAAGGCAGTTCCTGAAGGATGAAGGAATTGATACCAATGACTGACCCCCACACTCACCTGATCTAAATCCAATAGAACATGTTTGCGACATTATACCCATCCAACAACGCCAGGTTGCACCTCAGACTATCCGGGAACTCAGTGATTCCCTGGTCCAGATCTGGGAGGAGACGACCCAGGACACCATCTATCGTTTCATTTGGAGCATGCCTCGACATTGTCAGGCAAGCATGTGGGGACCATACAAACTACTGAGTACCATTTTGAGTTGCTCCAATGAAATTTTGGCAAAATGGACTAGCCTGCTGCATCAGTTTATTCACTTTAATTTTTGGGGTGTCTTTGAGTTCAGCCCTCTGTAGGCTGATCATTTCTATTTCCTTAAAATTATGTGGCATCTTTTAATTCCTAACACATTATCCAGTTCGTATCAGTGTCGATCTCCAGCATGATTTTTTTCCCATTGAGAGCTGATGTGTTTTTAAAGTGTTCCTTCAATTTTTTGAGTGGTTTAGTAATGTCCATAATTATTTTGAAAACAACACATTTAGTTTTGTTTTATTGTAATTTTGCACCTGTACACCTCCACAGAGGATTTTAAATCAAATGATTAAGAAAGAATATCTGTACTGAGTCTAATGTTATTTCATCCACTAAGAATTTATCAAGACATTTTACTTAAACTAACCACATCATAGCTCCAAAGAAAGTTATTAGGACATTTCTTCCCCGCAGCATGACTTATTTTTATAACATTTATTTAAAGCTCCAATAACATCTGCCAAAAATCTGCCAAATTTCCTTATTTGTAAATTCCACTATGAGCATTTTTTTTTATCATCCATGCAAATGACAACTTTCCCTTTTTTACCTTGAACATGGCTGCTTGGGGACTTCCCAGCTCATGAAAAGGCGTTTTACCTGTTGCCATTTCTATGAAAGTGCACCCTAGGGACCAGATATCTGCCGGTTTCCCATAACCCCGAGGCCCTTGGTCTATAATCTCAGGGGCCATATACTGCAGAGTTCCTATTGAAAAATCATCATTAAAGTCAAAATGCAACTGCTGAGATCAGTTCACATATGAAAGTAGAATATATTCTTATAATGCACTTAAAGAATCAGAAAGGTGAGCTTACCAGTAAATGTCTCAGTACAGGGGTTAATCCCCGCTAACCGTTTAGAGGTTCCAAAATCAGAGATCTTCAAAACTCCACTATAGGTGTTGATCAATACATTGTCACCCTGCACCAGAGACAAAACAAGTATTACATACCACAGAGCTAAATTGGAAGACATCATAGAACTGAGAACTATTTGCCAAGAGCCTCTGCGTGCTCTGCTCACCTTAATGTCTCTGTGTACTATCTGATTATCGTGAAGGTACTTGAGTCCTTCAAGTATCTGTTTGGTGTAGAAAATGATGGTGGGCTCATTGTCTTTCAGAGGACCCCATTTGGAGCGCAAAAGAGATGACAAACTACCTGTAAGCAGAAATGTAACATTTCACAGGATAGTTCAATTTTAAAAAATCTTCTTTTAATAATAGTATTCATCACATACATGAATGAATAAATAAATTGTGACCTGTGACTGATTTCTGCTGTAAGTGTCAGACACCACAACCAGACACAAGCTAAACAGTTTTCTGTTTTTGTGTAAAGGGTATTACTTTCATCTGTTTTTCAGTCACATTTTGCAAAATTAAACAAAACAACGTATTAGAATTGTTCCCATTTGTAATCAGATATTTCAGATGTTGTTCTAACAATCATGTCATTGTCTCAAAACATTTTTCCTAAATGAACAGGATGTCTTTGGAACCACCCACTTCTTTAAAACTGGCTTCCAGCAGAAGTTACACAATCACACATGCATTTACAGATCTGATCACATGACTTCCCTGTAGTTTATAAATGCTTCAGCCTGTTACAAATGGCGCACAGAGAGCAACGAAATGCACCACTGGAAGCACCATCAAGGCTTGTGTATAATTTTGGAATTTCCAAGGAACCAGGGCATGACTTCTTTCCAATTTATCTATTTATTTTTTTCTTTCAAAGTTTTATTTTTAAATTTTAAATTGCTAAAAAAAAAAACCCTTCCTGTCATATGTCTGTATGTTTATATGTTGTACCAGGTCCTGGAGAAACACTGTTTCATTTCACTATGTTCTGCATCAGCTGTATGTGGTTGAAATGACAAATAAATAGCTCTTGAAATCCCCAATGCGGATTGCTCCTCCCTGTGACCTAACATTACTGTCAGTGGATGATTATTTGCTTGTAGATCACATGAAACTGGACTGATTTATTACACATTTTAAATATGTGACGATTAGTGAGCAAATAAAAGTTCTAGCAAAGTTCTAGCAAATTTTATTTGCTACAAATAAAATTTGTAGCAAATAAAAGTAAGAACTGCATAAGTTAATCCATAAGCAGGTGTTATTATAAAAAAATAAAACTACACTGATAGACAGTGATACACCACATTAAAAGACAAAACTTTCTCAAAGCTTAAGACTGTATTACAGATTTAGTAATGACAGCTGCCCTTGACTGCAAAGAGTACTTGAAAATTAAATCTCAGAATTTTTACCCCCTGGTACTTCTTCCATGAAGATCTTGATGAAACCATCCTGACTGACAGAGCCCAGGTACTGGACAATATTCCTATGCTTAAGCCTCTTGTGCAGAGCAATTTCCTCATGGAGGGGCTGAGAGTACCTGAGTAAGACAAAGGAATAAAAGTGCCACTGTTTTACAAGGTAAAAAACACATCAAACCATATGATAGTTACGCTCAATATTTTAGCCCTTATGAGGGGTAACACTAAACTTCAAACATAGGTTTTGGAGTAAAATGAAAAGACTTCCTGTATTGTGTCAAAAGTTTCATTTTTTTGTCCCCTGGTCACCAAAACTTACAGTTACTGCCCACTTCATTAGGTATATGTTCAATTGCTCGGCAAATATCTAATCAGCCAATAAATGGCAGCAGCTCAGTACATTTAGGGTATGTAGACATGGCTAAGACAACCTTCTATAGTTCAAAACAAGCATTAGAATAGTGAGGAAAGGTGATTTATGTGACTTTGAAAGTGGCATAGTTGTAGGTGCCAGATGGGGTGGTCTGAGTTTTTCAGAAGCCACAGCTACAGGGATTTTCCCACAGAACCATCTCCAGAGTGTACAGAAAATGCTCAGAAATTCTCTGGTCAAAAATGTCTTGTTGATGCCAGAGGTCAGAGGAGAATAGCCTGCCTGTTTTGGCCTGATAGAAGGCAACAGTAACCTAAATAACCACCAATTACAACAATGCAAAACATGCTAAACCTCGAAACAGATGGACAGCCATAGTAGAAGACCACAGTGGATACCACTCTGGTCGCCTAAGAACTGGAAACTGAGCCCACAGTTGCAATGGACTCACCAAAAGCGGCCAACAGACTGGAAAATTGTTGCTTGGTCTGATGAGACTCGATTTATGCCACAAAATACAGATGGCAGGGTCAGAATTTGGTGTAAATAACATGAAAGCATGAGTCCATCCATCCCAGTATCAATGGTTCAGATTGTGGTGAAGGTGGTGTAATGGTGTGGGGGATAGTATCTCTGCACTCTTTGGCCCCCTTAGTACCAAGCAGGAATCGTTTAAATGCTACAGCCTACCTGAGTATTGATGCTAACCATGTCCACCCCTTTATGACCACAATGTACCCATCTTCTGATGGCTGATTCCAGCAGGATAACGCACCATGTCACAAAGCTCAGATCATCTCAAACTGGTTTCTTGAACATGAGTTCACTGTACTCAAATGTACTCCACAGTCACCAGATCTCAATCTAATAAAGCACTTTTGGGATATGGTGGAACAGGAGAGTCACATCACGGATGTGCAGGCAATAACTCTGAAGAAATTGTGTGACGATATCATGTCAATATGGCCCCAAATCTCTGAAGAATGTTTTCAGCACCTTGTTGAATCTATGTCACGAAAAATTAAGGCAGTCCAACCCGGTACTATCAAGGTGTATCTAATGAAGTGGCTGGTGAGTGTATTTCAAAACCTAAAAATCACAGTTGACGAGAACTCAGAGCTAAACATACAGAAATCTCGAAACAAGCAGAAAGAAATAAGATCTATACACTGTGACTGCACCATGTGTATTATTGGCCATGAAATACAGTGGGTATGGAAAGTATTCAGACCCCTTTAAATTTTTCACTCTTTGTGTCATTGCAGCCATTTGCCAAAATCAAAAAAGTTCATTTTATTTCTTATTAATGTACACTCAGCACCCCATCTTGACAGAAAAAAAACAGAAATGTAGAAATTTTTGCAAATTTATTAAAAAAGAAAAACTGAAATATCACATGGTCATAAGTATTCAGACCCTGTGCTCAGTATTGAGTAGAAGCACCCTTTTGAGCTAGTACAGCCATGAGTCTTCTTGGGAATGATGCAACAAGTTTTTCACACCTG
>VUQH01069008.1:0-29144 GCA_015106775.1 Etroplus canarensis
CTCTAAAATTTCCTGGTAGATGGCTGCGTTGACTGTGGACTTCAGAAAACACAGTGGACCAACACCAGCAGATGACATGGCAGCCCAAATCATCACTGACTGTGGAAACTTCACACTGGACTTCAAGCAACGTGGATTCTGTGCCTCTCCACTCTTCCTCCAGACTCTGGGACCTTGATTTCCAAATGAAATGCAAAATTTACTTTCATCTGCAAAGAGGACTTTGGACCACTGAGCAACAGTACAGTTCTTTTTCTCCACAGCCCAGGTAAGACGCTTCTAATGTTGTCTCTGGTTCAGGAGTGGCTTGACACGAGGAATGCAACATTTGTAGTCCATGTCTAGGATTCGTCTGTGTGTAGTGGCTCTTGATGCGCTGACTCCAGCCTCAGTCCACTCCTTGTGAATCTCCCCCAAATTCTTGAATGGATTTTGCCTGACAGTCCTCTCAAAGCTGCGGTTATCCCTTTTGCTGGTGCATCTTTTCCTACCACACTTTTTCCTTCCACTCAACTTTCTATGAGTCCGCTAAGATACAGCACTCTGTGAACAATCAGCTTCTTTCCCAATGACATTTTGTGGCTTACCCTCCTTGTGGAGGGTGTCAGTGACTATCTTCTGGACATCTGTCAAATCAGCAGTCTTCTCCATGATTGTGTAACCTACTGACCCAGACTGAGAGACCATCTAAAGGCTCAGGAAACCTTTGCAGGTGTTTTGAGGTAATTAGCTGATTTGTTTGTAACACCATGACTTTCCAATATTGAACTTTTTCACAATATTCTAATTTTCTGAGACCCTTAATTTTGGGTTTTCATTATCTGTAATCCATGATCATCAAAATTTCAAGAAATAAAGGCTTGAAATGTTTCACTTTATGTGTAACGAATCTATATAATATATGGGTTTCACTTTCTGAAATGAGAGACATAAAATATTGAACTTTTTCATGATATTCTAACTTTTTGAGATGTACCTGTACTGTGTACCCCACCTTTTACCCTGTGACAGCTGGGGTAAGCTCCACCCCCTGATCCTGAATTGGGTAAATGGAAGAAAATTAATTGATGGATTTTAGAGTTTTGCTTTCTATTCCTCATTAAAATAATAATAAGATAAATGTCTGTGATTTATCATTTGCAAGACCCAGTCCTTAGTTGCTACTACTAATAGTAGGTGTGGGCATAGATGCCATTGTCAATATTGTCAATATATTAAAAATGTCAAAAGTTTACAGAAAATGCCACTGGGTGGTCAATCTGTATTTTCAGACAGGCTGAAAATCTAATCAGTTCCACATCTCATGGAAGTCTATCACTGTGCCATAATTCAAAGTCTTTCATCAAATAGTTTTTGCACTATTGCAGTGACATGAAGGATTTGTAGCAGTAGCAGTGGTGGTGGCAGCACTAATAATTTCATCATATCCACTCTTTTTGGGGCTGTAACTAAATATAGTATAGTTAAAATTGTATGACAGCTGCAATAGTAAAATGCTGTTAATAGCTAGCCATTGATTCTCTGACTGTCTTTGGGATCCCCTACAGGGGAGTTGTGGGCAACCAGCCACAATATACAAAAAATAAACTAATATTAATGAACAAAATTAAATTAATGTGCGGAAGTTTAGATCATCTTTACTGTTAATGACTGATAAAAAAAACTGTGGAATGTGAATTTTTCCAGCTTCTAAAATGGGGAATGTCAGACCAATGCTGAGAACCACTGTATCAAGCACTGATGTGTCAGTGCAACAATCAAGCAATATTAATAATGTAACATATAATACCATATATCTTGCAGTGGGATATTGTTACATTCCAATACTGCTTTGAACAATAGTTTTTGTCTGATTGTTTTTTTTTTGTTCTCTCAGACATTCTTGAAAAGATATCTACACTTACTTTCGCAACAAAAAATCCATAAGCTGTAATTATACAAAAGTGTTTTTTTCATTTCAAAAGCTTAACTGCTGAGTAGAAGATGTCTCTTACATCATTCAATCTACATACAATGCAAGCTCACAGTATGCACATAGGTTTAGTACTTGCGTATGGTTTCCAAAAAAAATATGACATGCCTTACATTCAGAATTTACACTGAACCCACAGGAACTTGCCATTTCAGTAGAAGAGTTCAAATCCAGTCTTCTAATGTCAAACTCTACACATAAATAATTCTGCGCAGCAAAGCTAGAACATTTAAGAGGAACAACATTAATCAAACCACATTTTTGAGCAGAGCAGGCTTTAAAGTAAAGACTGTCTATTTCTCTTTCTCAATTACTGCTCACAGGGTACAGTAGTGAACTTGCAGGCTGAATCAGTGGAGTAGTAGAATCACAGGCAATGCATCACCTTGACATACATGAACTATCAAACTGTTATGATTTGTCAGTTGTTTAGGTAATTCTTGTCTACAGTACCAACCGGTTATCTGATTGTGTGGAGAAAAAGTTTAGCCAAAACACAAGAACATTACACAGTATTAGAAAAGAGACAAACTAAGTAGGTAATCTAAGTAGACTGTGGTGTTTTTTTTTTCTTTTTTGCTGCATAAATGATCATATTAACGAGAAACCCCAATTTTGCTTGGTGCTTTAAGATTCTGAGTTCATGTCTGAGTTATACATTATTATTAATACATGCTGTTTAAAATAGGAAGACAAGGGTTGTATGTTGGCATAGGATTATATACAAATTAATGCAGTGATTTACTTAATTAATAACCACATTAACATAACTGCTTATCTTTTATATATATAATAAGCAGAATGCAGGGATATTAGGTGGTTCAGTTGCTACCTGGGGCAGAACAGTAGCTCAGCTGTGATTACTGTAACTGCATAGTGAGAGGGTCCTGAATTTGAGCAAAATGGAGCTGCACTGTTTGTGGTATTGCATCCCCATGTTTGCTGTTCTTTCATCACATCCTAAATTAAAAATATGGTTATTCTTTGTACTCCCACATGAGTGCAAATATTTTAGTTCCAAAACACCAATACTTCTTTTTTGCGGTCTGAAAACATTTTTTTTCATAGTATGACGTACTTCCTTTTTCCAGGCAGCCACTGGTTTCCATTCCTTTAAAACTGTCTAATGTTTTACTACTATACAGCTGAAATTTTAACCATCTAAAATAACTTTAAAAACACCATTTTCCATTTTAGGTTCATACCTTCAATTGAGGGCTACCATAGTTTAAAAAAGTTAGAACTACTATCCTAGTGTCACACTGATAGAATGACTAAATATCAAATGATTGAGATCGGTAATCCATAGTGAACAAGAGGACAAACATTAACAGGTCATTAACAGGCTCATTTCACATAGCACAGTAGCAGTCAGTCATAAATAATGTTTAAGCTGCTGAATTCCTTTAGCTACTTCACTTTTATGGTACTGGAATAAAAATTTACCAAATAATCTTTTTGTGCTAACAGCTGCATCACCAATAATTAGCAAAAAATAAGAAGCCAGGTAAAATCCACTAAAAATGTTCTTTTAATTATAATGTTTTATATCTGTAATTACTTGTTTATTGTTCTAATTGTATTGCTGACAATCCTTAAAACTTAATGTAATATTTGTTGTCACTTTATTAAGTGTTTAGTAATTTTTAACCATCTTTTGCAGACAAAACTACTCTAAAACTGCTAAAAAAGTAACACAAGTTAGGGACAAACCACATATTTGGTCTTCAACAGTGAAATGTTTGCCATGGAGGGACATGTCTGCATGCCATTGCATATCAGTTTAATGAATAAACTATTAACAGTTTTAAAAATTTAAACCGTGTGACAGCAGGATAAACACAAATGTGGACACCCAGGTGCTTTTTCTTTTTCTTTTATCTGAGATCACCTAATGAAGTAAAGCTGTATTTACACTGTGCTGCACTCTTGGCTACAGCCATCCCACACCATCTTCTTACACTAATGCATGAGGCCATAAAAGTAAGTACTTTTCAGCAGCAGCAATTGTTTTTAAAACGCTTGCCTGTGATGGTTTCTAGTAAATGGGTTAAAACATATGAAACCGCTCTGAACTCCAGAATTCCCACAAGTCCTGAGCAGCAAAATGTAGAAGATATTCTCACCTCAGGGGGGCTAATAAAGTATAACTTAACTTTGGAGACAGTTGGCTGAGTTTGGACATAAACAACAAAGGCCCAAAGACTTCATGCCGTACTTTTTGTAATTAAAGTTTCTGTTGCAGCCTAAAAATCATTCCACTGTAGCTTGTTCATGTCACAGTAGCTTCATTTTGTATGTAGACACCCCCAAACCCTGTAATCACCTCTGTCAGTCAGAAGTGAAATATAAATTCAAAGGTCCTGGCTCAATTTGTCCAAAGTCAATATACAAGCTGGGGGAAATAAAGTGAATTATCAGTCTGAACCAGTGAGTTTCAATTATAGCTAATTAAGGTCCAAATAGTACTACATCTTTTAACATGTATTCAAAAAAATTCACAAATTAACTTCAAAATTCTTATGAAATTAAAATTACAAAATTGGCAGCAACACTTTGCAGTACAACTGGGACTTTTCCAGTAACACTTGTTAAACAAAGAAGTGCAAAGAAGAAGGAAGATGTTCTGTTCACATACAGCAGTCATTTCCTGCTCATTCAGAAGTAATTTTCAAATTTTCCATGTGACTTTTATTTTTTTTAACAAACGGGCACACTTTCTGCTATGTCACAAAATTACACAGGTAATACACAGTAAGGTCAGCATTAGTCAGCGTGTTTGATATGAAGGTAAACATGTTTAATAGTACTGTACATAGCCTCACCACTTCCACATACAAACTGTCTAATTTGGTGGATATTCACATATTTTCTTTAAGAATTCAGCTTTATGGATGGAAGGTAAGCTTTTTAAAGCCACATTTGATGTAAATATTTACTTTACATATTTTACAAATATAAACAAACTCATGAAATGTGAAATTACATGTAAACTCACATTAAGTCATTAAGGCGAGAGTGCATGGGATGCAGTTACTGACAATTATCACTGGATGCTTAATAACTAACTGCAGCCGATACTGCACTGTAACACTGAGATGGGTAATGTTTAACTAGCATTGGTGGCATGTCTCCTCCATGGTCTGGTTTGTAAATTTGAGTACCTGCTGGTTGTCAAATCAGACTATAACTTCACTTATTCTGACCTGATATGTTTTCTTTGCACCAACTAACCATGAAGTCATACCTTCAAAACTTTACTCTCAACAAGAAAGTGGTCAAAAACTTGCATGATGTCATTTTGCCCTGAAGTTGGTAACAGTCACTGCAGATCTACTAACCTTACAGCATCCATTCAAAGTCCAACTTTGACTTCCATAAACTTTGAAATAGGATAGAGTGGCACTCAGGGAAACAGGTCTTTTATGCTTCCAGCGTGTTTCTGCCTTTACACTGTCAACCCATATCCAAAGTTCAGTCTTCATATTAATAAACAAGTCCAGCAGCAGGGATGATGCAGTCTGAGGTCACCCATCAATGCACTTACTCCATTACAAATGTTTTTTTTAAAAACATGAATGCATAATTACAATGAATTGTGACCTTTGAGACAACATGGAGCAATTTTCTTTGCAGAGACTGGCTATTTGTTGCAAACTCATCATCAAATTAGATAAATTTATCCCTTTAAAAAAGCTTCACTATACTTTTCTTTACCTACATCCCTGCAGCTGCATAATTTCACAAGAAAATGAGCCATAAGAGGAAAAATCATTAACATCAGCAAAAGATATTTCAGGCAGAGAGAATGGCTCAATACGCTGCTCAATGATCAGAGCAGCCAGCAGGCTTTACAGCCTCCTGTGTCCGTCTCTATCGCTGCATCTCGCTCTCACAACATCTACAGTGCATGATGGGGAAGGAACACTAAAAACACATCTCCTAAGGATAAAAGAAGTGAGAGGGTATGACAGCAGTAAATTGGCTTTTTCCTCCCCTGAGCCCTACTCCAGACTTCCCCTGCATGCTGAGCAATTTGAATTGTGCTGTAATTGCTTATGTTGCTTTTCTCTCCTCATCATTTCTACAAAAGAATTTGATCTCATTACTTTTGCCCATGGTTGAATTCTCAGCCACTCATTGTGGTATGAATAATACTAAGTGGCGTGTTAACAAAAGAAAGAGAGCAGAGTGACTCTTGCTTTTAGCTTTTTGGTGCACAAAATGCGCAGAACCTTTTACAATGTGACAACACATTGGTTTTTACATCTTATCACTTTTAAAATGAAGCAATTTCAAGAAAGTGTTTCATCTTTACTGGTACAAAGCAGCTTAAGTGTGGTGCAGTTTCTTATTAGCTTGTTGTAAAGTGGATTATCTTCTACCACAGTATGAAGGAGGGAGAGGAAGAGCCAAAGGGGCAGCAAAGAAACGGATGTGACATGAGTCATGAAATAGAAATCAAAAGCCATGCTCATGCCTGGTTGCAGTGGAGTAGACTGGTTTTTAGGAGCACGTAAAATGTATGTGGCCTTGGGCAATGTGCTTCTTGTTAAAAGAGGGGCTACAGTTTGAGTGTGAAGCAGGCTCTAGATAGAGTATTTGCTCAGGGAGCACCTCTCAATTTACCCATACACTCATGTATCTGCTCATGTTGTTTCCTTCTTTTGATTTGAGACAACTTGAGCAAAGACATGGTGAGTACAGCAGGATGACTGAATTCTTTTAACTTCTGAGGAGGCTCAATAGGAAATAACAGGATTACAAAAAAAATCAGGATACAAAACAAGAAAAAGAAAATTCATGTTATGAGTATTTACATTTCTTCTTCATGACTGTCCTCTGAGGTTCATTCTGAGTGCTGAGATGGATATGACAGCAGTAGCAAGTGTAAAATGTAAGTAGAGAATGAGATGGAGGCTTCAGTAGCTCCAGCACTTCCAGTCTATGATGAATGCAGACAGGAGCAATAATGGTAACACAGGTACTGCTTGGCTAGCTGCTCCCCGCTGGCTGCCTCTAGCACCTGATTCCATGTCGGTGTCCTTCTCAGAATAAGGTGGGATAACATTGAAGTCCTCGCTTGTTTCTTCCTCCTGCTCCTCTTCTTCACTGTCCTCCATCTGCAAAAGAACAGAAGAAGAGATTCTTTCAATTAACATGCGTGCTGGAGCATGGAGGAGAGGTCAGGAAGAGAAAGTCTATATTAACACAGAATTCAAAACCACATGTAAAATATTCTAACGCTTAAACAACCTAGAAGTTCAGAAATGACTGCAGCCCAAAGGATAAAACAAACCTATGGATCACATGTATGTGTCAGAAATGTGTTCAGGTTAACTTGTGAAAATTTGCTGGGAGTAGTTTTATTCAAGTGTTTTATTTTATTGTGTCCACCTCTTTGATTTTTTGTGCATATGAAAAGCAGATGTGAAGTAATCGCTGGGTTAGCAACTACGCTCATTATGAAGTAAATTTAATCTGTTTTACATTTTAATTACATTTTGTGCCACATGAAATTGAATTCAGCCACTAATTATACTCATGAATAGCTTTTTGTAATTTTAGTGTAAAAGCAGCAGGCTGATGCATCATTTAAATTATCTGGTGGAAGTATTTTTATAATGGCATTTTTTATGACTGGTGTGCTTATTTACTTATTGTGTGATTTTAGTAGTTTTGACTGATGTTTTTATTTGACATGTTTTTATTGGCATGTTCTTATTATCTTTGCCTCACCTTAGCTAATTAATTAAAAAAACTAGACATGACAGACACTGACTTCAGCCAGTCTGGTCAGAGCACCCCCCAAACTGAGACCTGCAGGATGTCTGCGAGGAGGGAGAACAGCCTGATATGTGGGTGAAAAGGGCAGAGGCAACAGATACACAGGTGCAGGAGGGAAAGTAAAGCAAGAACAGTGGAGCTGCAGTCCTACTGAAACCTAAAGATGATTTCAGAACAGCAGCTGAAATAACTGTTGACTCACCAGTTGAGCTCACCAGTCTATCACAGTGTTAACACAGAGAAAAAGGCTATCACTCACAATAAACGCTAATTAAGAATCCCCAATTAAACCAACCCCACATGCCTTTGGAAGGAAGCCAGAATACCAGTAAACAACCCATGCAGGCATGGGGAGAACATGCAAACACCACACAGAAAGGCCTCAGCTGGTGGGTGGATTTGAACCCAGGACCTTCTTTCAGAATCAGAAAACTTTATTAATTCCAGGGGGTAAATTGTATGAGCTCTCACCATGGAGGGTTGCATCAGGAAGGGCATCTGGTGTAACACCTTGGACAAATCACCAATGTGGATTAATCCACTGTGGCGACCCCTTGATGAAGAATACAAGGGAGCAGCCGAAAGGTACATTTATTATTATTACTGTGAGGCAACAGTGCTAACCACCATGCCGCTGTGCTGCCAGTCTTAACAGGCATGATTTTAAAATAGGGTACCTACGCCTTGTTACTTTGTGAACGTGACTAAAAATTGCAGGTAGGCTAACTCTACTTGTTGGTTTGAATTCTGTTTTACCTCATAAATTGAATTCTGGTTTTTTTTCCAAATGTTTTAATATCATACTTTGATTATCTTTGTAAAATATACTTTGCTGGCAGTAGACTTGCCCATTTTTTTAACAATTTATGTGCTGCTAATACCTGCTCCTTTACGTGAAAGTGCTCATAACTAAATTAGGTAACCCTAGGTTGACTTACTGAGTTTATAAACACATTTGTGTGACCACTTAGAATGAATGCCAAAGGACAAGTAAAGCCAGATGAGGAAAAGATATTTGAAGTATGCTAAACTTGTAATACAGGCTTCTATTCACATGTGTAACAGTGGCCTGTGCCTTATTTTGCACTTTGGTCTCTCAGTACAGACATGGCTGTTGAACACAGAGTCAGATCTGTAGCTCTGTGGGTAAAAGCTAAAACACGGTCAGCTGCTGTACAGAAATATGCAAACCCAAAGTTTTTTTAATGCATACTAACCAAATGTTGTAAATTCAAAACAATTTTGGTGTATTAGATTGATCATTTTATGTATTCTAAACACATTTGATTTATTATAAATCATTTTTGAATGCAAAATATGCACCACGTTAAATTTAATATGTTGTTTGTGTTGACACTATGTAATCTAGATGGTTGAAAAAGTCCTGTTAAAATACGTAATGGGCCAAAATATTTTTGGAGTCTCCACTGCCAGCAGAAAGACAGCTATCAGCAAGGATATATATACTGTTGTGTTATGTTATTTGCTTTTTATCTAATCCCACAAAAAGCTGGAAAATGCATTTTAGAACCCTTTAAAAGATCACTGCAGATACTCTAAATAACCACTGGACCACTACAACCAGCCAGGTTTTCTGCTTCTACTGTATGAGTTACTGTATTAGTAGACAGTAAAACTATGATGAAGTATATAACACAGCTGTTCTTGGCAGATTAGTAACACTCCAGAAATTACAATTTAAATGTAAAAATGGGGATCATAAGATCCAAAGACTTCCAGTGAGCCTTGTCCATGATTAATATTGATGAAACTCTGAAAACCACATTTAGGGGTCCCACTAGTAATCTCCAATTTGCTGTGTTAAAGTTTTAAAAACTAAAGTAAAATTAGAATGTTCTGCAGTTCTCCAAGGTAAACTTCTAAACTTGAGGTTTGTTCCTTGATGCCTTGCTAAGGAATTGTGTGATGGACATTGAGTCTAAAAAAAGTTGAGACTCTAAAATTGAGAAAATTTCTGCACAATGATGGATAAAACAAAGCAGAAAGACCAACAGAAAAATATACTGCTAAAGATATAAGGAAACACTTTGGGTCACACATTGGATTTTGATGAACAAAATGATTAAGCTGAAAATCATGGTTTGAACAGAATGGCAGCCACTACATTGAAGCAACAGACTACACATCTACTCTTTACTCAGAGATAGATTAGCTGATGCCCTTTGTTGAGTCTGCACAATAAAGGGAGGGTCTGTATGAACTCAAAAACTTAAATGTAATAGCAAATATCTTACTAGTTTGCTTCTTGTACAGGTGCATGAAAAAGCAACCTTATTTGTTTTTGTCTGTACTAAATGATGCTACTTTAATTGCTCGATGATTTGGTGGATTGCTCCATGTGGCAAAGAGACCAAAACAATGTTCTGCATGTTTCTCCTCATATCTGCTACAAATTTATGTATAACTTACTCTGTAAAATTCTGGCCATCATGATTGAGTCTTTGTCTTGGGTTTCATTAACTAAATATTCCAACCTGAAACAAGTGTATGATATTGAAATCTGTGATTATTCATTCAGAACTTTTCTTAGACACTACAATAGATGATCCAGCTAATTAGGCTGCCTTTGAAAGTAATGGTGCAATGTGTGAAGGAGTAAAAAGTGATAAATAGAATTAGCAATAAACATATAATATTAATTATATTATATTATATTATATTATATTATATTATATTATATTACCATTTTACTAGAAATAATTTATTGTTTATTAATGTACTAGTCACAAGACAATGTTTGTGACATTCTGACTGGGGCTGAGCCCCCCTATTGCCCCTGGTTGGGCTTCCCCTGTCCTCCACATTCAGTCTATGGCAGCTTGGTAAAGTGATGTATGAGAGTACTCCAGGGTGTGTCAGTACATCTTTGTTGAATTATGATTCAAGGTGTACCAGTATGCACTTTTAACTGCACAACCACAACAACTAATGAACCTGGGTCTGAGCAGAGGTACAACACGAGTAAAACTTTCAACCAAAGAGGACAGCAACTGCTGTTTTTAAAAACAATATTTTGTTATTCACTAACTTTTACATTCAATTGTTTTTACAAGGGAAAAATTGTTAAGCAATTTACCCTGTGGGATTAATAAAGGGTTCTGATCCTGATAAAGCTATCTTAGCAAATAAGAAAGAAACAAAGTTTTATGTTAATAATCCAAATACAGAACTTCTCCTTCTAGGCATCATATTCAACAAACTCTCACTGTTGAATGATTTTATGTGCTACATAATTTCCCTTTGAGAAAGCCCTCAATACAGTGCAGCCTCCACTTAAACACAGCCACTAAGGATTGTGTGAGGGCATACTGAGTGCACAGAGAGTGAGCCTTTATCTCAGATCTTTGCTTTAGCTTGAGTTTTGCTATTTTGATTCAAAATAGCCTTGACATTTCACTGGCATTAAAACTAGAGGAAAAAACTTGTAGCACAGTCATATGCATTTATTTAAGTTTGAGATATTCCTTAAGTCAGAGGGTCAAAAAATCAATAAAAACTATATAGGAAATTTGGTTTGCTTTAGTAGACATTAATTTTATTGTATAAACTATATTTCATGATCAGAACTTGTTTCAGCATTACTGAATATTTAATTGAACTGTGTACGTGGATGTCGTCTAAATCTACTAGGGGCAGAGCTTCTGTGCTTTAAGGGTGGGTGGCATGGGATAGGCAGAAAAGAAAATGCGGAATTAGGAGGATTAAAATGGTGAGAGAAAGGAGAATATGGAGCAGATGGGTGTGCATACATGAATATTAACAGTAAGGGGTGAGTCTACTGCTGCAAACACCTACAGCTAATCCTCAGACACAATAAGAGGTGGGGATATGAAAGGGAGTGAGTGAGAAGTAATCTGAGTTTATACAAGGAGCTCCTGGGCCCAACATACTGCTATAGTCCCACTTAAGTGTTACCACCTGATATACAGGAAACTACCACTTCACTTGAACTGGTACCACCAACATATGGTGAGAGACTGCCGAGACAACTTACACTGTTGAATTCAGGAAGAGTGTTAACACTGACGTGGACCTTTTCCTGATAGACGCGTGGGGAGGGCTGAGAAGTTGGCATGGGAGCATTTTCCACAGGAGGAGGTGCGGAGATTCCCATGGAGCTGATAGCATTTCCTGAAAACAAAATCAGCAGGGGCAATCTTCTTTAGCTTCACATCATTAATCATCTTTGAAGCATCACCAAAAATTTTACCAGTGACTTTTCTAAGCACAGTTAGAGCTACCAACCGTGAAAATACTGTACATGACCGAATAAGGTATGAATATTTTAATATGTTGGTAAGAAAAGGATTTTTTGTTTTTTTAATGAAAATTGTGGCATGCTATGGCCATCTTTAGCACTTTTGTCTCACAGCATAAAGGTTCTGATTTCAAACCTGCTAGTCTGGAACTTTAGTTTTCTCTGGGTGCTCCAGCCTCCTCCCACAGCCATTGGATGGATTGCTGTGAAATTGGTACATATATCCATATATCCCTTGGCATGAGTTCTATTAACTGAAATCTTATGACTTTTCATCTAATGCCACCCTTAGGTCAAACTTTGTGCAATACTTCCTGTTGGCTCCCTACATATGTAAATGGGATTAAAAAAATAATTGAATTTTACATCTCTTCCAGACTTTCCAAATGTTATTTTAGCTAAATTCCATAGATAACCTACTAGCTGCCACAGACAAGAAAATGTCAGCTTTATCAAAGCTTTATTCACACCTTTCATACAGCTAAGGCTGAACTATATATTTAGCTGGTCACTTTTAATTAATTTCTTACACTAAAACATATTATGCACATGATTTTTCTTAAATAAATGACATTTTCTTTGCTCTCACAAGCACTGCAATTCAAACATTTGTAAGTCTCACTAAAGCATAAAAAAATCACTCCAGTTTTAATCTATGTGACATTAGCAAGAGGGTCGGATACATAAAAGGCAGATAAATATTGATGTGGCATGAATGATGCAATTAGTTATTGAAATCTTTGTAATATGCTTCATTTGCTTTCCTATCTTTTGTTTGCATAGGTGTGCACTCAACTAATTATTTCCTAAACTCTATATTTAGATGACTATGGTTAATAATTTGATGCAGAAAAGGTAAACATAGACTGTTATGTACATTTGACATCTACTGATTTGTCGTTGGCTCAGCGACACTTCATGTACAATTGTATTTTACTTAAGATAAGCAGTTTGGCCTCTAACAATTATTCTTGCCCTTTATTACAGTACAGTACATAGATAACAGTGGTTCATTGTTTTTACATTTTACAATCATCTTTATACTTAAACAGTATTTAAATAAGATGATGCTCCTCCATCCACGGTGATCTGGCAATAATTCAACAAGAAGCCACATTATACTTATCAGATTTGGTGAAAGGATTTATTGACTCCACAGAGCTTGGAAATCAGATTCACATTTGGCAGCCATCTACAAACCACGGATAATGTCTCTTGGCATTCATTTATTTATAAGAAAACATTATGGTTCAATGGTTTGCCCTCTCGATCATCAATTATGACCAACCTAATCTGAATTCTGTATTTATGCACATTTAAAATGCTCAGTTAGATCAGCATTCCAACGTTAATTTAAATTATATTCATAACTGACAGCTAGAAGGTAACATTTCCTCTGTCATTATGCTGACACAGGGAGATTTGCCAGCTATGAGTTACTTAGGATGAAGATGAACAGTGCATTTAAAATTTGGAAACATTCTGTCACTGAAACACTGATTTATAAGACAAATCAATGATTTTTGCTTCCACTTAAATGAACAACTTGTTCCAATACCACAAAGTGTAAAACACACACACACACATACACACACACACACACACACACACACACACACATACATACACAAACACAATATTTAAAATAAAATGAACATAAGCAACCAACCCCTCAAGTTTGAACATCAATAAGCGTAGAGTAAATCACCAAAACGCTGCATACACTGGTCTTGAAGTAAGGACAACTGTATATCTTCTTTATCAAAGTTTATTATTTTATTTTACATCCTGAAAATGCAGGGCTTTTTTAAAAACACACCTACTGGTCTGAATGGTCACATACAGTTTCTCATCGAAAAACTATTTCGAGCAATACATTCATTAGAATGTTTCTAGTAATAATTCTTTGGACAAAAAGCTCTGAAGCTATACTGTGCAGCCTGAGCTGACTTCATGACATTGTACTCACGCAGACAAATATTGTTGCTGAACATATGCAGGATGCGCTGACAGCCCTGCCATTCATTTCCACTGCCTTCACATGTGCACCACTGGGACACCTCTGTGCTGCTGTTGCTCACATAGTTTGGAGTCATGATGGTTCCTGGTTATAGAAAGAAGACAAAAGTCATACTGCAGGTGCAATTTTATAAACTTTGGAAATTATATTTCCTTTAGCCTGAAGAATTTTATTTCCAGCACACACCTCTGTGAAAGGTAAGACACAGGCTCTAACAGTATTAGATGCCCTCCCGATACAGTGTCACCTGTCTTCCAGCTCCAGATACTGATACTTTAAGGTACACAAAATTGCTTTTTGAGGAACAAGTGAAAATGACATTCCCTGCACCATTTGGTTAAGCTTCTGGAAATACAATTTTTGAATCAATTGTTTTTAAGTGATGCTAAAAAGAGCAGCTGATGACCATTTGTGAAATCCAGTGGATTTATTTTGGGTAACAAAATGAAAATTACACAGACCAAATATCACTGGTAAACACTTATTATAATGACTTCTATATGTGGCGTTCCATCAGTTTTTCTGAATTATACACTCTTTCAGCCTTTTCTACCTCTTTAATTTGTTTTTCTCCATCTCACCTATGAGTCCAGCGTAAGCCTTCAGGCACATGGCTCTGCTCTCTCGCATACAGCCAGAGGCAGAGAGAGGGGAGGGCAGGCAGTTGTGCTGGAAATCAGCAAATCGGGATCTGAAACAAACACACAGACACACACACACACACACACACACACACACACACACCCACACACGCACGCACACACACACACACACACACACATACATACACACAAGAGAAAACAGTTTTTCATGTGTCAGCACAGAGTAACAGAGTATGCATTTTAAAGTGTTTTGACAATTTCATTTTGGGATTCGGGGTTGTGCTGAATAAAAGCAACTAAAGCAACACAAACACCAGCATAGTATAGGAATACAAAACACAAAGGGAAAAGATAGCTGAGAATTCTCAAGAAAAACACATGGTACTTCAGTAAAACTTCAGAAAATGTTGGGCTTTAACACCAGCTCCTTCTCTGTGGAACATTGTGATTGTCAATGCTGACATAGACAGGTAACTTCAAAGATGTGCAAGCCATAGATTTTACAAATAAATGATATTTAGGTGGTTTATAAACAGCCCTGTCCACCTTGGAGGTACCTGCCCCGACTGTATTACTAAAAAACAGCCTACTACCATTTTGAGAATGCTGCAGAGGTTAGCACATGAAGCAACGACTACCTGATACTGCTATGATTAAAAGTAATGAAACACTGTAGTGCTTCATTACTTTTCCATTAAATCTGGTTTGTCTGAATTGTCAGAAATGTTAAAATACAGCCAACAGCACCAGAGTCTACTGAGGCATTCATTTGAGACTTAAGTAAAAATTTAAATTTTTGCCAGTTTTTCAACTCTCATTCTGGTCTTGTAATGGAGACTTTTTGTATTTTGAAATTCCCGCAACTGTCTCTAATCCATAGAGCCGAAGGTTGTGGTGTTTGGCCTCACAGTTGTGGAGTTGTTTCTGACTGGATATTTTTTTTAAGGCATCAATTTTAAAAAGTAGCCTAGGGCTTATGAGGTTAATGTATTAAACATGCACACATCTTGTCATTTGTATTTAAATAATTCAAAGATTTCATCAATAATCAAAAACAGATCTATAATGGTGTACAGTAAATGACTGCGATGTGTATTTTTGTGCTGTTCCCACACTCTCTAGTGGTAACATCTAGCATTAAGAGTGAAACAGAAAAGTCTCCTGTCTTTTTTAGTTAAAAAAGATGTTGCTTATAATGCTGCATGATGCGGAGATGGTGTTGCATCAGTTTCAGATAACTCTGAAGTATTTTTTCCCTTTTATCATCACTAAACTCTAACATTTAAATGCACACTATAGTTATAGCCATTTATGAACAATAAGCAGACACAGTTTGAACAAAAACTGCCCTCATCAATTATCCTGATAAGCAGAGGTGAATTCTGGGTCATTTAAAACAGACTCGTCCAATCTTAGACTTCCACTTCACACTTTTGTCTGTGAAAACCTTAGTGAGTTGTTATGGCCCAAAATGCTCACCTGCTTATATTTCCCCACCAGTAGGATACAGTATACTCTGAGGCTTAATCTTTGGCTTACAATGCAATGTTATGCCGAAAACACTTTGATCCTGGCATAATATGGATGTAACTTCAACATGTACCACTCACCTAAATACAGCTGCAGACTAAGTACCTTCTCCTATGCTAATCCAAGTTAATCATTTTATATGGCTTATCAATCATTATTTTGCAAATGCGTTGCACAGCTGAAAACTGCTGTACAAAAAAGGGAGCAAAAAAGGGAGCATGGCATTCTTTAGAATAGTTTAGGAGCTGATCATCAGCAGTTCTTTTTTGTTTACAGTCTTAAAATGGCCAGAAAGAAAGAACGTCCTTTAGAGACTCAAAAGTCTGTTATTGTGCTTTGAAAGGAATGCTATTAATTTTGAAAAATTGCAAGGAAACTTAAAATCTCTTACTATGCTATTAACTACTCCCTTCAGAGAGCAGCACAAACTGACTCTAACGAGGACAGAAAAAGGAAAAGGAGGATCCAATGCACAACTGTGCAAGGAGACAAATATCTCAGAGTGTCTAGTTTAAGGCAACAACACTTCACAGGTCGTTAACTGGCATCTGCACTAAATAGTACCCATCACACACCAGTGTCAGCATCAACAGTGAAGAGGCAACTTTGGAATGCTGGAATTCATGGCAGAATTGCTGAGAAAAAGCCATAACTTAGACGTGCCAATAAAAAGAAAAGAATGAGAGGGGCAAAAGAGCACAGACACATAAGATTACCTTGTAAAATTGACAGCTAGAATGCCTAAAGTCTGCCAGGCTGTAACTGCTGCAAAAGGTGTTTTTTGATGAAGGCAAAGCTTGAAGAACACATTCATCATTTCCATTAAAATAATTATTTCTAACTCTGACAATGTCAGCATGTTCTGTTCATTGGCAAAATTTTTAATCTCATGTGTGTTTTGATGAAAAACAAGAGAATTTTTAAGTGATCCAAAACTTTTGAATGGTAGTGTATTTTTCAAAAACTGACAAATATTTTGGGCTCCAGAAAAATATGATGGCCCTATTTCAATTTTTCTTTTATAGACTGTAACTGACAGGTATCAATCATAAGGAAAACAATGATTATTTGGTGCCCTATATGAAATACTAACAAAACGGGAAATGCTCATCAAAACACTGCTCAATAGTGCAACTGGTGTTGAAAAGAAACAGTTGTCATTGTGTGTTTAAAGTTACCATGTCTGAGAACTGTTGTACACTACACTGATGAAATAGTCAAGTCATTCCTTCTGGTTAACTTTAAAAAATTTGTGGCTCATTTTTGTATACTGATTTTATTATGTTCTTCTATGCTAAAATCCATACAATCGACACTTAAAGTATTGCATTAATAGAGTCAAACAACAATCTTACCTACACAGCTCATCTCTGGAGCAGTAGTTCTGTAGGCTGAGGCAATTGGGCTTGCCCACTTTCTCCTCCCCTCTTCCATTCTCTTCATAAGAGCATGATGGGACGATGGTTTTCCTCCGGCGCTCCCCACACAGAGTGTCAGAGCAGGGACAGAAGAGCAAAGCAAAGCTGTACTCCTCTGGCACACGCTCCAGGAAGCGCCGCAGGGCTTTGTGGCATTTCTGGCGGTTACAGCTGTTGTCAGAGACTGTCGCTCGCTTGGTGCAGGCTACAACATATTCTGACCGCAGGGAGCCACATTTCTCATACAGGCCACAGTCCTGAGCAGCCTTCAAACACTGGTTTTGCCCATCCACAGTAACAGAGGAAGCTGTAGGAGTTTCAGGAGGAAAACAGAGTAATGTATACCAGGGAATAAAAACTGGGGCCTAAATTTAAATTGAGAGCTAAACCAAGTAAAAGTTGTGCTCTACCTGACATGATGGAGGCCATACGTGACATCTCTATGTTTCTCACCAGATTTACCTTCAGTTCTTCATATGGAGACACTTCATACTCATCATATGCTAAAACAAACATAGAAAAGACTCCATGCATAATGCAGCTGAGAATTCACACACACACGCACACACATACACAAACACCCACACACACACTAATGGCAAAAACTACCTGCGAATCTCACAGTCCAGTAGACCTTAAGGCAGTGTTCCTCCCTGCGAGAGCCACGCTGACACTTGCAAACTTGAAGGGGACGATAACGCTGCAGAGAGTTCTGGGCCTCCAAGCACTCCAATCGTGCATCAGCACTGAGGGGCGACACAGCTTCCTCAGCTGCACAGTACTCTAGCAATCGATATATGACCATGCAGGACTGCTCCTGGATGCATCCCTGCTCAGCCACCAGACAGTCTAAAGATGCAGATACTGTTACACTACCTGTAAGAAAGGTTAATATTGTAAGTTGTGAAAGCTGCTTGTTGCCAACATTGTTGGATTTATTGTCCCACCAAACACACGTTTTAATTAAGACAAGACGAGTGCACTCCACAGGCCCTCAGCAGGTTATGGTGATATCCAGCAAAGAAAGATCATTTGAAAACAGGCAAGTGTAATAGAGCAAAACCTCAATTCTAATTAGAGACAAAGGAGAATAATTTAACAGCATTATAAGAGTATGTTATGGCTATAATCATTTTCAAATTATTTTCTCATCTTCCCGGTAGGCATCCAAGTTGAATTTTCTTTTGTTTTTATTAATGCAATCTTACAGTATATCTTTGAGTTTTTTATCAGTATTTGTATCAATGAGAGCTATAGTACATCCTTACAAGGTGTTAGAAATGCTTCAGCTGTCAGTCACTTCACATTTTAGTACGATGAAGCCAGTTATTGTGAGTTAGCCTCATCTTATCACACACCACAATGCTGCTGGATAAATGAGCATACTTCAATCTATCACATTTTTTAGAGAAATTCTATTAACTTATGGTGCCTTCCTGTCAGCTTTCAAACATGGCTGTCAGACTGGCTTATCCTCCTCCTTCTACACCATTTTTTTCTTTTTGCAATTTGTAAAGTCTCTTAAATACTTAACTGTTTTTGTTTTTGATTTTGGTAGGGAAAAAGTGATTAAAGATGAAGACCTGGCCAAAAAATTAGCAACCAGTTCAGCAATTTTAGTCATATATTGCTTCAGCTGGTAATGCTCAACAAAAAAGATGTTACTCTCTAAATTAACACTGCCAAACTGTTTGATTAAACTACTTAGTGGAGTATCCTACCGATGTTTTTCACGATTCATCCCATTAACTACCTCTTCGTACACTTTGATTTATCCCATTAGGTGCAGCATTGCTACTGCTGACATCTTTCCAAAGTGTACTTTTAAGATTGATTTCCTACCTTTCATTAGTTTATGTTTTCACAGATGTTCTCACTGTGAACATTTTGCAGCTTTTATTTTTGTGTCAAACCAATATTAATGTCATATTAAAAAGTGTCCACACTTGTCTATTCAAATGCTTCTCTGAAACATTTAAAAGTCAGCTCCCTAACAGCATTAGATTCAGAAGCTAGGCAGGAACTCTGCCTAATAGAAAGCCAGGCATGTGGTGAGAAAAAAGAGTCTGTTAGTTTCCTGCATCAGAAAGGATGCCATTCAACAGCCAACCCTCAAGTCTTGGATGCCGCAAATACTTGAACCACCAAGAGAGCATTTCCAGAATTGGCCACTCCTGTGTGACAATAATAATGGTCAAAAGCAAAAGCTGGTAACATTTTAGAAATTAGTAACCATGCATATATCATTCAAATGATGTTACTGAAATGCACTAATAGCGATGCAAAAATCTATAAGTTGAAATGACCTAAATGCAATTTCCCCCCTGGGATTAATAAAGTATTCTGATTTCCCTTTTGGTAAACAGTTATAGAAGACTTGGCTGTCATCCTCTTACATGGGTCACACTGGTATTTAGTAGGCTATGCTCAGATATGTGTACTCATGAATGGCTTGTGCAAAGGCACTGCTGTTATTATTGCAAGACACTTGAAAACCTAGGGGCAAATCCTCTTGCAGCAGAGTACCTTCCATTTGGAACAAGCTTGTCAGACACTGTGTCCACGTGTAATGCTAGAGACAAAAACCAATTTATTCAGCACTATTCAGCATTTCCCTTTTGCTTACAATTTCACCTTCGCACACAGACTCAATGTAAATATCACATTCAGACAATGACTCAACTGAAAAGCCCACTATGAGGATATTATTCTCCTAGAGTTCTCTTAGATATATATTTATTATCTGAGAGAGACATCAGTACAGCTCCAACAAAATATGCTATTTAAGAATGCTAAAGATTTGCATCAGCTGTATATATATTTAGTTATAAAAGGGTCAATCTGGACAAATATGTTGCATATCACCAATTGCATTTTCTCCCCATTTAATACGCTAGTAGAAAAACATGTGGTTCCATTGTGATTAAGCATATTTTGATTGGAAATGTTCTGCCCAGAATGACTACAAGTAACAAACTACAAATCATTTCATAATGCTGATTGCTGCTCAATAAAAAAAAACACAATGCAAGAAGACCAGAGGCATGCTGACGGAGCTGAGAGGCAAAAAAATGAAAGCCCTCTTCAAAAAAAATGTATCTGAAGAGCATTACAGGAAATTAATTTTCTCAAATGTGACACATAATTGTCCTCACAAATTACACTTTATACACAGCAATTCCAGAGTTAGAAAGAAAATAGCTTGGGTAGGCAATATGCACTCACTTTTGCCATTTTATCTAATTAATTTTCTATATCCTGTCACTTTTTAAGTGCATATAATGAATAGGCTGGCAGACATATAAAGTTATGTTGTACAGTTAGGAATACATCAAGTAAATCATCATGTTTGAACTTAATGCACGCCTGCTAAAAAAATATCTGCACCTATTTTATCCTCATATATACTTATGATTCAGTGCATTAACATATACATCACATAAGCTCGTATTCATACACACACAGCATTGTGCAAGATCGGTCACACACTTCGATTAAGCTCCTGCTGACTGGCGGCACAAAGCGCGGCTGCAATCCAATTCTGCTGCTGCATGTTTTGCAATCTCAGACGCCACATGAGGTCCACGTCTCACTTTGGCATGAGACATATCATAAACAGAAGCTATGCTTCAACGCCACAGCAGGAAAACTTCCAAAGCTACTGCTGTGCCTCCATAGAAGGAGGTGGAGGGAAATAGTAACACACATAGCAATCAGTCATATTCACAGTCACAGCACCCATAAGATATGTAAAGGCGATGATTACCTGTCTATCTGTGTATCATGACACCTTGATAATCCTACCAAAGTATTACATCCCTCCATGTTTAGCTGCAATTTAAGCAGGCTTCATGTAATCTCCAGTATGAAAAGTTTATTATTCTTTCACAGAGTTTGCTCCCTTGGGCTTAAAATTGATAAAGACAGACAGTCCTTTTATTTTCCAAACATGCACATACAAACACATATACATTCACAGATAACAAAAACCTTAACAAAGTACAAAGTAGTTCTTTTACGTGCTGTCCAGCGGGCAAGGTCAGAAGATAAGTTTAATAACATTATTTAATGCAATGATGATAAAGAAGGACAGTGCTTATGTTATGTTGTTTGTGATATGGCAAATTGCTAAAGTAAAAGTTTGCATTAAGGGAATTGCTGGTGTGAGTGTGGGGGTTACGTTTTCAAGAAAAAAGAAAATGGAAAGAAAAGTGTGTGGGAGATTAATTACTGCGATATGTGAGCCATAATGCACTCTATTGATTTCTCACTGGGCTGATTAATAGAATTTGCGAGCTGATGAAGACTGAAGCCACAAACGTCAAGCCATACACCACATACCGACATTCACAGAGGGACCAACTGGTTTGGCAAATTTCTCTTTCGTCCTTTCAAACACATGGGATGAGTTGTAGAGCGTCCAGATTGTTGGGCAGTAATTTTACTTGAGAGGAGACCGTGGCAGGCGAGTGTGAACTCTGATGTGAAATCTGCTCAAAGATTGTGACAGAAGGGACTCCTTGGAAGGAAATCACACACTTGAGGAGTAAATGAAAGCAAGGCAGCAAGATGGAGCCAAAAGAAAAACATGTCACTACTTGTTACTACGTGCATTCATTTACAATCAAACCAGCGGGATTCCTGTCTGAACTGTGCATAAATTTGTGTCATTGCATTAACATTTCACTTTAAGGCCTGAATTTGTCTTAACAAGAATGATTGACAATAAGTACCTATAGTTTTGTGACATTTCCAGAAGATGAAGACTTAGTGGTCCTCTTGGTCTTCCAATGAGCATATTAAATCAGACCTTAGCCATACAAAATAAGCAGCTTGAAGATGTTAGATTGTGTTTGGGTAATTATTTGTAGTTTAACACAGAATTATATTGTACTGTATTTTTATAGTTGGAACAACAAAGAAAACGTTCAATATCCCTATTTTGTTTATTAGCAGTACATTAAAAAACTACAGTGCTGGCATACCAAAGATGACTGATGACTGTACCATACATGCTTTTAAATGTCTTTTCACTAAAAGTAAATATTGGAACATTGTCGTTATAAAGTGCAATTAACACATTCGCCTCACAAGCAAAATGTCCCTGATTCTATTCCAGGTGGGGACACTAGTCCCCCTTACCATGGAGGGTTGCGCCAGGAAGGGCATCTGACATAAAGCCTCTGCCAAATTACCAATGCGGATTAATCTGCTGTGGCGACCCCTTGGGGAGAATACAAGGGAGCAGCTGAAGGTACATCAATGTAGAAATTAACCCATCAATTGATCAGCATAAATACAAAAAAAAAAACAAAACACTGGACTAATAAATGGGAATAAGTAACATTCAGGACAATATGCCCAAATCATGTGTTATTTGAACACTGTTTCCTGTGCTATGTGGTCAGAGTTGTTTTCTCAGGAAGGACACAGATGGTTGATCAGTGCTGATTAAGGCTTGTGTAGCTCATTATTGACACAATCATTTCTAATGAGAACTGTGCAAATTCAAACACTCAGCTCAACGTCTTCCAACATTAAACCTTCTCTGAACATTAAACATATGCTTAACAGTTTGCACATATTCTCTTTGTTATGAGGAAAGTTTTGCTACTGCCCTGAGCAACCTCAGTCAGGGAGTTCTTTTGAAAGAAATGGAAAAAGTTGCTTCTATAAAAAGAACCTGACTTATTTAGCATGTGAACTGCTGCTGAGCTTACTGTTATTTAACATGCTATTTCAAACTGTATGCATTTCCTTCAAATGTGTTATATATTGTGGCGTTCTTAGTGCTTAGAGAAAATTTTCTAAAGAAACAGAAAACATAGTTGCTATTTTTCAAGAAAACACAACCACACCATGTAATAGCAAATAAATATTTGAAATACAATGTATTAAATTTTGTTCTTCCGCCCAAAAGTCTTATATTGTGCTTATATGACCTCTCTCTCAGTTCTGCAGCTTCTTACTCTTCAGTTACTTCATGGCGCTTTACCTGCTGGATTTATTTATGCTCCTCAACCTCCATTTTTTTCCTAAATCAAATAATCCAAAACCTCTCCACACTAAATATGAACAATCCCCATCTTCTTCACATGGCTACATCATGTCAAAGCTGTGTAAGAAAGTACACATAATCTGTAGTCTTTAGAAAAATCTGATCTCTTGCCAACTTCTTTTCAAAATCTTCACTGTGTAACAACCTTTCCCACATCCTAATGTAACTTGATAAAACTACCTTATAGGCAAATCTCACCTTTAATCATACCCCAGTCTGTGCAAGATAACAAGACAAAATCTCTGTGTGACTGACTAGTGCAATGACACCTTATGTACAGATTTATTTGCTTAATCAGTTTTTACACTCACACCCCAAAGAGAAGACTCCAGCCTTGGGGTTACGTGCAGGTGATATGTAGCCCCCGATAAGATGGAGTCAGGAGTAAAGGAATCAATATGTGACCTTTCGAAGTATTAGTTGCTAAATAGATAGTATTTTAACATCAGGTATGGCTGTCTGAATCCAAAAGTGACAGCTCTGCTAGTGTGGACAAGAATCATCATTTCATGTTCTGAATCAACAGTTACCCAGTGCATCCAGTACATGGATAATGTCTCACTTAATGAGCCATGCCATTGGATTTTGTAGCCACATCACGCAGGCAGCATCCCTCCGCTGTACTCCAGGTAAAATGCATCAGGTGCTGCATCAGCCAGCTAGGGTGTCTGAAGTCGTGTGAATATTTCAGGCTTCTGCCTTCTGCTGCCAGATGCAGTTCTAAATTCCAGTGTGCCAAAATATTTCTTGGCTAGACACACACATGCACTGACAGTTTCCATTGGGCTGTGGATTTTTGCTTGTGCCATGAAGTGTGTGCAAGTGGCAATGAAGATGTAGCAGAACGCACGAACAAACTGACTCTTAACAGCCAGTGACACATAAGTGATACAATTTAGCATTTAAGAAATTATTTTTATGCTTTGATCTCAAAAGTGAGAAATCAGGTGTCATTTAGACCCGCATTTAAATGCTATCCATGATGTGATCATTTTAATTAAAATGATTCTTTTAATGTAAAATGTCAAACAGCTGCATATTCAGGGGCGGCATTTCATGTTTTTTATCTACAGAATATTCAGTGGGCATCTTGCCAATTTAATTTTTGTGTGCTGTCGTCCTAAACAAAACTAAATTACGGGCATAGAGAACATCAAAACAGTGCCTCAGAATTCAAAGGGGAAAAAAGAAAAGCCTATGACATAGAGAGAGAAAGATAAAGAGGCCAAGAACTGGATAAACCTGTGTGCATGAGGTGAAGTTAAATAATAAGTTAAATAGCCAAATAGAAACTCCAGGGAGACTAGTCCACCTAAGATGTGTGTAACAGTACACAGCCTGAAAATGAGCTGTAATAAATTTATGACAACCGTGTTATGGCTCAATCATGCCCACTAAATGAGGTACCAAAATAGCAACACTCAATCAGCAGTTGCAGCCTCTACTGGGACTTTAGTAATAATCCGCAGTGGCCTGGCAACAAAGGGTCAAAGTCGGGTTAAATGTCATTCAACAATTGCCAGCTTTCTATTGATGCAACTGGCAACGACACTGAGTTGCCACCTTCAAAGTGTTCTTTTGCATTATTTGTGGGATTTCTTTCTATTGCACTTTGCATTTAGGAAAAGAAAAATGAATTTAACAACACGTGAACAATAACTGAGAGAATAACAGATATTTAATTTGAGTATTAGATCAAATCTGTGATCCAACAGCTTGTATGCTTTAATTTTGCTCAAAGTTGATTTCAGACTTAAAGCTAGGACTTTTGTTCCAAGGGAAGACCATAGGTCATCTTTACATGCAGATGTTATTCTCCTCTTTCATTCTGAACACTTCAGTCTTGGTGACAGATGTTCTGAGAAGGCCGATGTCTGCTTCTTGTTCTGACTGCCATTGCTGAGGCTGTTGAGTTGCACAAGGTCAGATATGTTACAAGGTAAAAATAATATTGTATGAAATGAAATACATTTCAGAGGGGGTAGACTATTTTTACAGTACTGATGCATATAGCTAGAGAATGCTATTATACTAAGTCTGAAAAGCTACCATGTAAAAAACAAAGCAGCTCCACAACAGATTAGTCCAAAACCAGATTAACACTGACACCAGATTCTGTCCTGATTTCACTCTTTAATGATGTCAATTACCAAAATTCAAATCCAATAATTTATTTTGCAATCAGGTGTAATGGCAGAACTGAACATCACTACAGACTAATTTGCATGTGTAATGATTCAGATCTCGATTAATTAGCACTTGAAAATAACTGCTTCTCTTGGTGTGATTCTACCTAAGTGCCTGGCAGGTGGGTTTGACACATTGTATGATATTCTGTGTCTGAAGGTTTTGACATTCACAAGGAAGCATTTATCATTTAATGATACTAATCTCTTAATAGGCAGCCTCATCTGACATTTTCTGAACATTCCTGATTGCATAAAAGCCCAAACCTCCTGTACTTGTGGCATAATCCAACAATTACAGTATTTGCATGCATTTCTGCAGCGAAAGCACAAGGTGGGCGGCAGTTGTGTTTCATGTGGTCTGTGTTACAGTACAAAAGGATCAACATACATGAAGTGTAAAGAACCGCAGATGAACTGCTGATGAACATGTCACATAAAAATGTTCAAAACTGATATAACTTCACATCAGAAACCACAAAGCAACAAGCCTTATGTGAGATGTTCAGCCACAATCACATTATTGACTTCAGACAATAGAACTCATTTGGTAGAAGCTTAGTGTGCGAAAACAGTAAATTCATCAAGCCTTTTAACATGTCACATATGTCAAATATTTTAACATGTTACAGATAGGTCTTTGATCATACACAAAGATGACTACTGACTACTGGCATTAAATGGGCTTCTTTGTCAGTGAAGTTGTGAATGGCATTTGCCACATTTAATGATTCAAACTAACACCTTCCTTTACACAATTTATGTTTAAAAAGAAGAAGAGAAAGGGGAGGAAAAGAAAAAGGAGCACACCTTTTAGTTCAGAAGTTCACGTTCAACAAATCAGCATTCTCTGAAACGGGTCAAAGTCAGCAAGTCGGCTGCCCCAAAAGTTTAGCTCAGACTTGGAATAGAATATATGATTATCTGTGAATCTCAGATTATGTCCCCGTTTTGCATGAACTCTCCCTCTCATGCGTGGACACAGTCCTTTCCACTTCCCCCCTTTATGAATTTCAATAAGGATCCAACTATCCTCTTGCAGATCACAAATATATGCACAACAGTGTGGATACAGCTATTTTACAAAACATCCAGAGCCTTCAGAGTGTACATAGTAAGGGAATATCAGACTATCACCAATAAAACAAATTTAAATCCAGTGTCCTCATGTGCATCTGGGCTTGGGGCTACAGAATCTCTAATATGCTGCTATTGATGATATTGTTGTATGAAAACACAAACATACACACACACGCAGGCAATTTCTTGTTCAGGTTGTGGACACTGGAAGAAAATACATCTTCTAAAAGATAAATCATGTAGGCTACCAGACTGGACAATCTAAACGGATGATACAATCTCATTTATTCTGTTCAGGTGTTTGAAATTAAAAATGCTGCTTACCCTGAGAGAAAACATTGAGCAGAAGTCCAATAATTATCATCCTGTCCGGTGACATCGGATAGTTGGGGATTAGGAAACTCGCACCCGGCTCGCTACAGCTCAGTGACCCGTCTCCTGCCACATCCAGCCTCCTCTGCCGCTGCGCCCGCACAGACTGAGGCTTGTCGGATGGTCTAACACACAAAGTTGGCAAAAACTGCACAGGGGCGATTCAAGTTCTCGCGATTTTTGTTGTCCCATTTATTTATTTATTTATTTTTGGATCCCGCTGATATTGATCTCTATCTGACGCATTCGTCCGATTTCAAAAACGTTTATCCAAAAAAAAAAAAAAAAAAGATAAAGTTTCTTTGCAGCTGATCACTAGAAAGCTTCCATCAGCCTGACACTGCAGTCTCCAAGTGCGAGCGCTGTCTTGTTTGCGCTTGTGTTTGCCTGGCAGTTCCACAGTTGTCCAGCCAGAGTTGAGATCAGTGTAGAGACTACGTTGCGCAACTCTGTAAAGCCGCAACGTGATTGGCCCCTGCAAAGAGCGACTATGTCCACAGGGATGTGGAAATGTTTCCAGTGGGAGAGCAGCTGGGCAGCTGAAGGGACATTCAGCCATCAACTTAATGGACAATAGAAAGTGCATTGTATTATGGTAGTTACATGTTAACAAAAGTTACTACTCTGCTAGAAAACCTCTACTGAAAGAACATGAATGGCTTTGACCCTGACACTTATGATAGGCTTTGTGGCATGCCAGGCTGCATTCAGTGGAAATGTGTTTTGAACTGAAGAAGACTGCCTTTTGTTTCCATTTGGATCATATGTCCATGGTTATATTGGTTATAACTCCCCATAGGTGCCTTGATATGTCTACAGAGATGAGCTTAAATGTGAAACAGATCCCATCCATTGCCTTGAGACCAGTCTCAAAGTGTCCAGTCTCAAACTCAGTGTTTTCCATTCATATCAGCTTATAGCAGAACTGGAACTATGAAATAGTTATGTGCATTCTGACATAACAGTCAACAAACCTACAGTATGTGAATGCTTTAGTAATTAATCTGATCCATTGTTTAAGAGTGGCCTACCACTGATTTTTTTATTTTAAGGTGTTTGTTTACAGTTCCGTGAAGTTAACAAACCTAACCACTTTAAAAAATATAGCACTCAAAATTTTATTAAATACACCCACAGCTCTCAATAATAGAGACCAAAAGTAATTTAAAATTGCAAAGTGCATGCAATTGACCTGCTGTCCTCACTGTAATTAAAAGCAGAGGGATTAATGGATTAATTTACCCATCCTGTTTAACTGTATTCTCATGTGGCACTAAGATATACAAGTGGACAGTGACTGTCATTAAAATGCACATGCAACCAAACAAGACCAATCAAACAAGACACTGGCACAAGACAAGGCACAGTAAAAATAATGGGGAAACACAAGTCCTTGTACTCAAACTGAACAGTTTCCCATCCTTAAGTTTCTTTCTAACATCAAATTGGATTTTGAATCAGCAAATAATTTCTTCATCACCATCTTGTGACCAGGTGGACTTTATTTAAATTACTGTTATCTCCTTCATCCATAGAAGCTGATCTATGGCCAGATTTTTTTAGAGAAGACTTGACACTGACTGCATGGCATCACAGCAGCTCCCCCCAGTGGTCAAAACTGCAGTAATTAGCGTCATAAACTCACAAAAAAAATATATACCACTAATATACTGTTGCAACATGGTGACTGTGCTATAAACGCAGCATCACCAGAAACACGATAGATAGAGAGATAGATAGATAGATAGATATGCATTAACTATTTAGGACATGATTTTAAATATAAGGTGGTTAGCAACATCGCCTCACAGCAAGAGGGTCCTGAGTTTGAATCCACTGA
>VUQH01069014.1:0-19160 GCA_015106775.1 Etroplus canarensis
CCCTCCTCTGAACATGTCCAAACCATCTCAGCCTCGCCTCTCTGACTTTATCTCCAAACTTCTCGACCTGAGCTGTCCATCTGATCTAATCCTGTCCATCCTGGTCACTCCCAGCGAAAATTTCAACATCTTCAATTCTGCCACCTCCAGCTCTGCCTCCTGTCTTTTTGTCAGTGCCACTGTCTCCAAACCATACATCATAGCAGGTCTCACTACCCTCTTGTAAACCTTCCCCTTCACTCTTGCTACTATCCTTCTGTCACAAAGCACCCCTGACACTCGTCTCCACCCACTCCACCCTGCCCGCACTCTCTTCTTCACTTCTCTTGTGTTCTGTCTGTTGCTTTGGATGGTTGATCCCAAGTATTTAAACTCATCGGCCAATGATTGTTTTATTTATCATCAAAGTGGGCTCTTTTTTAATTAGATTTATTTGAACAAACACAAGTAGGACTTAAAGTCTCAGTGTAGTCCTACACATCCTACAACCCCAATTCCAAAAATATTGGGAAGTTAAGTAAACATAAATAAAAACAGAATGCAAATCTCATAAGCAAATATTTTATTCAAAAAAGAACATATAAAAATATTAAATTCTAAAAGTGAGACATTTTAGTATTTCATGAAAAATACTAGCTCATCTTGAATCTGATAGCAGCAACACATCTAAAAAAAATTTGGGATAGGGCCATATTTGGGCCTGTGTAGCATCCCATCTTCTTTTAACCATAATAACCATAAATGTCTGGGAACTGAGAAGACCATCCATTGGATCTCTGGGAGAGGAATACTGAGTCCATGATTTCTAAAATGAATCTCAAATTTCAGTTCATCTGAGCACAGAACAGCTTTCCACTTTGCCTCAGTCCATTTTAAATGAGCTTTGGCCCAGAGAAGGCAGCGACATTTATGGATCACGTTCGCATATGGCTTCTTCTTTGATAGAGCTTTAAGCTGCATTTGTAAATCATTACATTGTGTTTATATTTTACACAGTGTCCTAACCTTTTTAGTATTGGGGTCATAAATAAGTAAAGTTTCAGTTATTAAAATTATGCAATTTCATAAATGTAACAAAATCATGGTATTACTGCAGTGAAAATGCAAAGGTAAAGAACTAAATAATTATAAATATAGTCAAATATATAGAATAGTCACATGTGGTAAAGATCTGAATTATTTACACCTATTAGTAATGTTGATATCCTGATTTATATTGAATAAACTGTGTCAACTTCACGAAGATAAAATATGGGACATACTTTAATTATCCCAAAGTTGGGATATTTGTTACAGCGGGAAAACAAACAAAAAACTAATAGCTTAAACAAATAGGCATTATAAGGTCCAAATGTTTTTTGCAGCTCTATAGAAAATTTTTTGGATCAAGAATTGCTTAACTTTTATTATCTTATGATAGTAAGGGTTGCCCCGTGGGCTTCGCCAGCAAAAACCACAAAGCCTATGAAGAGGATAAGCAGAAAACGAAAGAGGTGGTACACGAACATTTAAAAATGAGGCCAACATCCAAGGGTGAAAACCTTTTTTATTTTTTCACCTCCTAATCTTTTTTCATTAAAACATAACTAGCTTCTTTGCATAGTTATTTCATTGAACAATATAGACCTCAATACAAAAGGCAGACAGTGGTCAGAGAGCAATGATTTTACATAACAAGTACTAAAACAGTACCACCAAATAAATAAAACCCACTTTCAATCACCATGTTCCCTTAAATATTATAAAAAGTTGAAATAAAAGTTCAGTCCCATTAAAGAAAAAACATTTAATACATCTGGCCACCTATTTTGATTTACTGGCTTTAGAGAGCACACTGCTTGTTTTACACTTATTTGTACTACATTTATGAGAAATATTAGCAAATAAGACTAAACAACTATACACAATATGTGCTCATTTACATGTCCACATATATGTACAGGAAATATTTGTAAAGCAGGATGCCACAGGAGCCTGGAATGATCTCAGACCTTAGCCTACTGCTATATTTAACCATTTACAGGACATTCAAGGGTCAGAGGTGAGGCACTGAGTTCATGGCAGGCCTGATGGAAAATGTGGTGCCAGATCAGCTGAGCAGCCAGTAATGGTGTGTGAGTGATTGTCAGAGCATCTCAGGCTTGCAAATGACTGATGAAACTCAGTTGAAAGGCACAGATAACAGAATATAGTGTCAGTAGTTTTGCACACTTTTTGTTGATGAGAAGGTGTCCGCAATACAGAGATAAAGAGAGTTTCTGGTCTCCAGTGTGTGACTGTTAGTGGTTTGTACTTTTCACATTAAGGCTTGATTTTCCACAGCTGGAAATTAAGCAAAGAAGATAAAAGTGTTATAACAAAGGGGTTACTGTCAATTCACAGACATCTTACAGTGCAAAATAACAGGTGAAAGTGGTGCATCACCTACAGTTATGTATCCATAATCATTATTATAAATTTATTTCTACAGACCCTTGAAGAACCAGAATTAAAAGGTGTGTCACAGAATTTACAAAAAACATCTACTTCAAAATGTTAGAAAATAAGAGTGTAAAAACAAGACAGAGTATGAAAATAACAGAGAGTCATTAAAAAAGGGGGAGCAAAATTAAAATATAAACATTTCTAATAAGGATAGGCTATACAGGAAGGTTTTTAAAAGTATTTAAAACTGAGCAACAGTCTGATCTGATCTGAGCGTGAGAAGAATCTGGTTTACAGTGTTTGGGGCTACAACATTAAAAGCATTGTTCTCATTTGTTATAATACAGACCATCTGGACCACAGAACCAGTGCAGTTGTGAAAAAGAATGTTTTTACAGGACTTCATAGAGTCCTGTGAAAAAAGTAAGCCCTTACTGCTTCAGTAGGAATTAAGAGGGTAAGTAGCAGCCAGGTACTGCTAATCAAATGCACACCATTAACTAATTATCAGTCAGTGTAACCACCTCTATAAAAAGCAGAAGTTTTGGCAGTTTACTGATCTGGAGCACCCACGTGTGTGTTAACACAATGCCAAAAACTTCCGAGGAGTGGATGTCCCAGCAAATTCACCCCAAGGTCAGACCATGCAATGCTCAAAGAAATTGCAAAAAACCTAAGAGTTACATCTCAGACTCTACAAGCCTCAGTTAGCATGGTAAACATTTGCATCTGAACAAACCACATGACTTCCGGACCAATGTTATTTTGGACAGATAAGACTAAAGTGGAGATGTTTAGCACTAATGCACAGTGCAATGTTTGGCGAAAAAATCAAACACAGCATTTCGGCACAAATACCTCATACCAACTGTCAAGCACAGTGATGGAGGGGTGATGATTTGGGCTTACTTTGTAGCCACAGGACCTGGGCACCTTACAGTCACTGAGTCGACTTCTAACTCCTCCGTACACCAAAGTATTTAAAACGTGAGGCCATCTGCCTGAGATCTAAAGCCTGGTCAAAATCGGGTTATGCAACAGGATAAGGATACCAAGCACAGCAGCAACTCTAAAACAGAATGACTGAAAAAGAAAATAATCAGTGTGTTGCAGTGGCATCGAAATGCGGTTGTGGGATGTCAAGAAAGTTGCGCATAAACAAATGGTGCAAACTTTGATGAACTAAAGCAACGTTGTAAGAAGGGTGGGCCAAAATTCCTCCACAATGACATGAGAGATTGATAAAGTGACATAAAAAATTTCTTCAAATTATTGCTGCTATACATGGTCCTTCAAGCTACTGCATCATGAGATGTACCTAGCTTTCCACATGACTGCAGAGCCCTGTAAAACTTTTTCACCATGACTATATATTACAGCCATGTAGTGATTTCAAAGTAATCAATAAAATTGAATTACAGTATGTAGTGAATGGGATGTCAGTGCAATTCTGCCAAGACTCAAGTGATGCGTTTCCTGCACTGAGAGCTTGTAAGTAGCTTTGCTGCCATGTATTGCAATAACTTATTCAAGCACATATACAATAATAACCCAAGTGGCAGGAAATGAGGGTGTGTACAAGTTGTTCAGTTTTGTTGGGTGTGCACTGGTCTGACCTTGGCAATATTTCTATTCTGTAAACAGCAAGACTGAACTAGACTCTTCACATGCTAGCTGAAATTAAATACACAGTTTAACATTTTGGGAAACCCCTCATTATCCCTGCATTTACCATACCTGTAAAGGTTATTTATATAGTATAATTTTGATTAATAGCAGTATAAATTTATATCTAATGGAGCGTCTGTAACGCAAACAATCCCTCCCGGGACTAATAAAGGATTTTGCTTTTGCTTTCACTTCCAATAAATAAAGAGGATACCTTCACACAGCACTGAAGATAGTAACAGTTTAACACAATGTCTCCCTTTGGTGTAACTAATAAATAAGCAGGAATTCCAAGTTGTTGTTAATTAGGGGTGCCTTTTTTGTACCTTGTAGGCTCTTCCTCCTTATCAAAAAGATATTTGCGTGGCAAAGATTTGCTAATTGAACTCTCCCCAAGAGAGCAAGTAAATATATTTCTCATGGTATCAAACTATTCATTTAAGTAATCCAGAGGGTTTGCCAACAACTTAATTGTACTTTTTAGTTAATGTTTTACTCTTTTTAGTCACATCCTCAATATTTTTAGTCTCAATATGCACATATATAGCTTGTCTAACCAGATGGTTTCAACCAAATCAAGGCTTCTAAGACAACTCTGAAGGCTACTAACAACTCTAACAGCTAGAGGGCAATATGCAGCTATACTTTACATTTAGTTGCCCTTTGAGCAGTTTATTTGAACAATTCTTTAAAGTTAGAGGCATTTAAAGGACAGAGAGATTTATTTTAAATGATTCAAATTAGTGTTGTAGAAGCTAAGGTAAAATCTGGAATAAAAAAAATCAAGTTGCACTGATGACATTTATTTTATTTAGCTTTTGTTACACCAACTACCGAAAGTCAAAATTGATTTGTGAAGTGCACCTTCAGTCTGTTTTCCCATCTTTTCATCCAAATTTCAGCATTTCTCATTATGACTTTACTCACTCTGATGTTGAAACCAAGCAGGTCACTGACCACAGCAGACACAGCAGAGAGGATGACAACTTTGGTGATGTTATAGATCAGAGGGTTCACTGTGAGACCCAGCAGTCTGAATGGAGTATCAAGCTCCTGGAGGATGTAAGGAGGAGGAAAATGTTATCTAAGATTCATGACATGGGTACCCATACCTTGAGGCAAAAAAGGATCAAAGCCAGAATTTATTAAGGATGAAAAACCACTGACAAAGAGAGCTGCACTGGGCCTTCATGAGAAATATAGCAATTACATATCGCAATACAATCAAAGTCATACTATATCCTTCAGCACAAAGTTATAAGGGATGTCTTAAGGAGATCAGAAGTGAGTTACAAAGGGTGATTAAGCTGATGAATGTTAGATAGTGCCAGCAGAGAGATGACAGGAAATGAGGGAAGAAAGGTCTCTCAGCCAGGCTCAAACCAGAAACTTTTAATTATTTGCAAGTATTTTCTACATGGATGGGATAAGACATCACCAATGTATCTGTTTTAAATTCTGCTTTTATTCTCTTAAAATTAAATGAAGAGAAGGTATGATTCAGACTCAACTACTGTGCAGTCAAGCTAATGTTATCAAAACAGTGTAGTTAAGTGTAGTGTGTTATTTGCAGGGAAAGTACAGCTGCAGTGTAGAGTAAAACAGAAATATTAATTTGAAATTCTCTCTCAGTAAATATACATTTTTAATGGCTTGGCAGAGATTTCAATCAGAAATATTTGAACATCAGCTTAAAGGGGACCTTTTATGCTCATTTCAGCATGACATTTTTATTTCAGGGTTCTACTGCAGTAGCTTCTCTTGAATAAGGGTTAAAAATTGTCTATAACATGCTAGCCCTTAGTGAATTACTATATCTATCTGTACAGCCCCTCAATTCATCCTTTGCCTGAAGCATGCTGTTTTAGCGCCACTCGCTCTAAACCAATTGACTCTTTTCCAATTGACTACCCCTCACAATAAAGAGGATTTCATTTTTATTGGTTTAACCTTGGATTTCCTTGACAGTGAATTATATTTTTCAAGAGCGACTTGGCCAAGAAAGGACACCACCACAAGGTTTGAAAATTTTAAAGTTGAATATACTGTAAATAGACAGGACAAAAATAATGCAAATCAGAACAAACAAGAAACATTTTACAAAGCCCAGCTTAGGAAAAGCAACTGCATATTTCAGTAACAGAAGTTGTTATAAGAGCTTTAAACTCTTCCAAAGACACAAAAACACTCAGCTTTAGCTTTTAGTGATGGTAATTCAATGATTGAGGTGCAAGATAAGAGAACGTTGTTCTTTCAGGTTGTGAACGAAACATCGGTATCTTAAACAGCAGCCATCTAAACAGCTGTTTTTAAGATATGAGATTACATCGATGAAAAGGGGGTTACCCAGTATTGCCTTATAAATAAAAATATACCAGTGCTGTTGTCTTCTTATGTTTAATGAGACTGAATGTTTGGCTGGTGCTTCAGCTGTGAGATGATCATAGTTCTACGATGCCAAAAAGGTCCAAGAGATGAAAACAATATCTGAAACCAAGTATTAAGAGAAGCCTGACCATTTGTTCACATGTATTACTTGTACGTACACTCACCAATCGCTTCGTTAGATATACCCTGCTAGTGCAGGGTTGGACCACCTTTTGGTTTCAGAACTGCCCTAATTCTCTGTGGCATAAATTCAATAAGGTTCTTGAAACATTCCTAAGAGATTTTGGTCCATATTGACATGATAGTGTCACACAGGTGCTGCAGATTTGTCAGCTGCACATCCATGATGTGAATCTTCCGTTCCACCACATCCCAAAGGTGCTCTATTAGATTATGATCTAATGACTGCAGAGGCTGTTTGAGTACAATGAACTCACTGTGATGTTCAAGAAACCAGTTTATGGCACATCACTTTGCTGAAAGCAGTCATCAGAAGATGGCTACACTGTGGTCAGCAATAATATGTTAGGTTGTGGCTTTTAAATGAAGCTCAGTTGGTACAAAGGGGCCCAAAGTGTGCCAAGAAAATATCCCTCACACTATTAGACCATCAGCTGCAGTTCAAACCGTTGATAAAAGGCAGGATGGATCTCTGCTTTCATGTTGTTCATGCCAAATTTTAACCCTACCATCCAAATGCCTCAGTAGAAATCAAGCCTCATCAGACCAGGCAATTTTTTTTCATTCTTCTATAGTCTAATTTTTGTATGCCTGCAGAAATTGTAGCTTTACTTTCCTGTTCTTAGCTGACAACCGGTGTGGTCTACTGCTGCTGTAACCCATCTGTTTCAAGGTTTGCTGTGCATTCACAGATGCTCTTCTGCATACCTTATTTCTAACTAGTAGTTATTTCAGCTACTGCTGCCTTCCAATCAGCTAGAAGCAGCCTGGCTATTATTCTGTCTCCTGGCATCAACAAGCCATTTTCACCCAGAGAACTGCCACCCACTGGATATTTTCTCTTTTTTGGATCATTCCAAACTCTCGAGATGGTGGGGTGGGGAAATCTCAGTAGATTAGCAGTTTCTGAAATACTCAAACCAGACCATCTGGAACCAACAACCATTCAAAGTCTCTTAGATCAACTTTCTTCCCCATTCTGATACTTGGCTGGAACATCAGCAAGTCACCTTTACCATGTCTACGTGCCTATATGTACTAAGTCACTGCCATGGGATTGGCTGACTGGATACTGGCATTAACAAGCAGTTGAACAAGTGTACCTAAAGAAATGGTCAGTTAGTGTATGTTTAAGTACAATTCTAGAATATCACAATTGTAGATTGAATAATATGTAGTTTTTGACATTTTTTCAGACAAAATTGGCACCAACAACCACGTCACATTCAAAGTCTCTAAAATCACCTTTCTTCCTCATCTGATACTTGACTGGAACTTCAGCAGGTCATCTTGACCATATCTACATGCCTAAATGCCCCAAGTTGTTTCCATGTGATTGGTTGATTATACACATTAAGTGTACAGTGGGTGTACGCTGATCTCAATAACTAAAAGTTTGAATATGTAAGCATTCAACATTGCAGATAGATATAGAGAGATAGCATATATACATAACAGAAGATAGGAAAATGCATAATCTTATTTTGACTGTATTAAAATACATGAAATGTACTGCTGACATAAAATTTTACACTTGGAAACACAACTGTATGATCAAATACACCAAGGCAATTTCACATTTAACAAGAAACTCAGGCTTCAAAACGCAACAGTAAAAATTCAGACTTACCTTCATCAGTTTTGTAGCCAATTTCAAAACATTGTTCACTATAGTAAGTTCTTCTTTCTTATTGGGCTTTTTCTCCATCCTGAGATACAAATTGATCTGGAATCAAACCATTATACACACTGTTAATGATACAGTAAAGGCCAAGTGACATATTTAAACATACATTAAATGATACTAACAATTAGTCCGCTTGAGTAATAGCCTGCAACGGAGTGTGTTTATGGCCTGGGGGGGTGCTTTACCTGCTCAGTTAGCAGCACTGAAGAGTTACTGTACTTGCTGTTGGTCTCTGAACCCAGCGTGGCAAGCCGTAACAGAAAGAGAATGAGGGAGGAACACCATACCATGAGCTCCCAGTTTATGAGAGACTCTAGGAATGTCTTGTGGCTGTGCAGAAGCTGTAAAAAGAAAGCAACAGTGTTTATATTCACAGACCCCTGCTTTGTTGTTGTGAAAACTGGATTTAACAGAGACATTAAATGCCATCTATCTTAGCATTATGGTTTTTCTTTAATAGGGCAATATGATTAGCTGCTTGTTATTTGATCTCCTTGCCAGACTCACACTATTTGCACAACATTATCAAATCAGTGTCCTCAAAACAAAGTAGGTCTATTCTAGCACATATGACTGACCTGAGCGCAAATGATGAATGAAATGGAAAGTGCTAAAAGGAAAATAGTGGAGACAATGACATCAACGGAGCGCTGTGGCCCTCGCCTCTGTAACACACAAGCAGAGACACATCTTACAAAAAGAAGTCTATGGCAAACAAAATACAGCAAGAAAAACAGAGTACTAGTCTTCAAGCAGGTAAATACAAACCCGGAGAAAAGATCGTAGTGACAGCCACATCTTTATGTTCTGCACCTTCTTGAGTCTGAAATGGGGGATCTCAGATTTCTTGGCCTTGCGAGCTGAAGTGAGGTGACTGAAGTACTTGGCAAATAAAAGTCTCTGTTGGGCAAATTGACACACTGTGAAGCACTGCAGCAGAACTGAAAATGATCAAATAAGTCATCCATTTTAGGATGCAGCAATTAAAACATCTACAAGGGGTACAAAACATAAAATATGAATGAATGGATGGACAGATTAGTCGTAGACTATCTGAATTCATGAATTGGAAGCACACTATTATTATTACAAATTATTATTATAAATGATAAGTTGATGATTTTTTCATACACAGCCAAACTATTCTATGCATGCTATGTACTGTATATGTCTCACCTTATAGATATTTTGTAATTACTACTTCACTACAAATACATAAGTGAATTAATAAAGGTAGCAGAGAAACAGAAAGGTTCAAAGAAGGTACACAACAAATGTTTTCAAAAAATGAACTGTTTACTCTTTAATGTTGCTTCTTTTGTCAAATCAATAGTCTGAAACACAAACTTAAAAACAAGGGAACTACCACATTTGAGAATCTTGGACCAGCAAACACTGTGCATTCTGCAGAATAATGATCTATTGTGAGTTACCCATCACCTGTTTGTATGTTCTCTCAGCAACACACATTATGAAGAAAAATAATCCTGTGAGGCAGACTCTTTGAACTGTTGTGATCAAGAAAAAGACGTTGGTTTTTGTATTTGGTGGCCCCATTGCTATTTCTAGCAGCTCTGACGAGGACAGGGAGCCGAGGCTCGACATGTCGAGACGCTGAGCCAAGCGGAAGGCAAAGGGAAGCAGTGCCAGAAAGACAGTCATGAGCCCGCTAAGGACAAGGTAGCCCATACCCTGCTCCACTAACTTCACCTGGCAATTAGAAACACAGGAAAAAGAGGCATCTGAGAAGGGAGACATGTAGTTATGCTGGAATATTTTTATACAATAAAAAGCTATAGTCTTTCTTGGACTTTTTTGACAACATATCACATATTTAACACAGACTATGAATGTTTGTTCTTTTACTCTGATTGTGTTTGTCAGTTTGTCATGTTTGACAGTTGAAAATTCAACAGAGAAAGAATAAACTGTAATAATGTAAAATTTGACCTGTAACGCTTGTCTGGCAATTTACTTTTTGCTCTACCTGTATAAACTGTGGGAGAATTTCAAAGCAGCATTGCACTCCTTCATTGTGTAAATGTGATTGTGTATCTGTAATTATTGGCTTTGTTTTGGTTTCAAAAGCTAAACCAGCTGTTAATAATATAAGAAGCACAAAGTGTACCCTTGTGAGGATGATCCCACTGATCTCCAGTACTGACATCTCTGCTTTCTTGCACTCTCCCTGCTCCCATATGATGGCACTGACACGGTCCTTGGATGGGTGACATGCCTGCAGCCAAGACAGCTGGTTCTAAAACGAAACACAACAGGTAACATCCTATTCACTATTTAAGCACATATAATGTGTAAGCTGCAACAGGCGTTTCTAGTGGAGGGCTAAGCACATGTTACAGTCTCCATGAATTCCAGAGTGAGTTTTCTTTTTCTTTTTGACTTACTGGGACTGCTATTAATTTTATACAATAAATATTGCAAAATTTAACAGTCATAACAGCCGTATAAAATGATGATAAAACATAACTAATAACAAAAAGTATTTAAATATTTTTGCATTTACTCCAGTGATGCCTTGTTGTAGGCTTTCGTTATCGTCATCGCTGCTCAGAGTGGCGTCTTGTGGGAGGGGCATGCCAGCATTGTACCTCCTGTTTTCCTCACTGTCACTGCTCACTGTGGAGGCAGAATCAGGGCCTTGAAGAAGCTCCTCCCACATCATGTCATCTGTGTCGGAGGCAGGACGAGAGCCCCCACTTGGCCTGAGACGTTCCACCTCTCGAGGCTTCACCTTGATGGAAGCCACACCCCCTTCCTGCACTCAGTCAAACCAGAGACAGTGTTTTATATACATTAAAGTTACTTCATACAGAATTAAAAAGCAAAACAAAATTATACACATTACATATCAAACTGTTGTTTTATTCTTATCTCAGAAGCAAAACTTAGAACTATAAACTACATCTTGTATCTCTGGCTTAATTAATGTTTGGGTTTAAAGTCAAAGTTGGAAGCTTGTTGTATATCAAAAAATCAATTTTTGCATTTCTAATGCCATAAAGTGAAGCAATAAGGTTTACCTGATGCCACAGTGTAGTTTCAGGGCTAGTCTTTAGGCGTCGGTGCCTAATAGAAGATGTTGGTGCAGCTGTAGCGGGGTGTCTTTCATGATGGTGTGGTGTTTGATTTACTTCTAGTGGTGCTATTCCTCGCTCTTCCTCACTGGAGAGCTCATCGGAATCTCTAAACCCTGACTTTCTTTCTTTCTGTAAAATAGTATCACAAACATATTAAAAATGTGTACATGAAGTTCAACAGTGACTATGCTCAAATAATGTTTCAGTTCATCCTACTCATGTTACATGTAATGATAATTTGTACGTTATGATTTTTCTTCTTAAAGTTGAGTGAAATTTTTGGGTTTTTTAGTCATGAAAAAAATGCATAAATTCATACGACTGCACAAGGCCAAACGTGATCGACTTAATTATGCCTAAAGCCTTTATAGATAGGTACAGCCTTGTTAAAAAGAAAATTTTCACAGTATTTATGCAGTCCAGTGAAAAACTTTGTACACCTCATGATTTAATAGCTTGTAGAACCACCTTTAGGAGCAATAACATGAAGTACTTGTTTTCCATATGATCTTACTGGTCTCTCACATCATTGCAGAAGAATTTTGGTCCACTCCTCTTCACAGTGTTGCTTCAGTTCATTGAGATTTGCTTCCATTTGTTTATGTACAGCTTTCTTAAAGCTCCAACACAGAATTTCAACCAGTTTGAGATCTGGGCTTTAATCCGCACTTTGAAACACCTTGATTCTTTTCTTTTTCAGCCAGCCTGTTGTAGATTTGCTGCTGTGCTTATTATGAGGTGTTTGTGCTGATATGCTGTGTTTGGTTTTAGACAAGCATGGTGCGGTGCATTATGGCCAGACATCTCAACTTTGGTCTCATCTGTACAAAGGAGATTGTTTCAGAAGTCTTGCAGTTTGTTCAGATTTCCAAATGTAAGCCGTGCTGTCATGTTCTCTTAAGAGAGAAGCAAGGTTATCACAGTTAACTGAAACTAAAATTGAATGAGAAAAATAATTACATTCAACTGAAAAAAAAAACTAGAATTTTGGTGAAAATTAAAACTAACTAAAATCACATTGTGTGCTCACAAAATTAACTAAAATAAAACTAAACATTTTCAAATAATAAAAACTAAACTGAAATGAGAGAACCTACTGTAGAAACTAACTGAAACTAAGGGAAGGGAAATTCGCATCATACTGGCCCCTACACATAAACTTTGTTAATTTTTTTATTCTAAAACTTGCTTGTATATCTGAGAACGAGGTTTTGACTAATCCATCAAAGCTGACTGATAATTGCAGACTCCAGAGAATGACTAGAGAGATGAGAATCTGTACCGTCCTCTCCTCTTTTCTGTACGATCGCTGGCATTCTTCAGACTGCCAAGACCCCAGCAGCTCTGTGTCTCCGCTTTCGTTGTTTTCTTCAGATTTCTTCAACCCTCTGCTCTTTCTTGGCCTAAAGGAGACAGAATGTATTATAAGAGTGACAGACAAAAGAGGTTAGATACAGCAGGCTTATTCAAAATTAGAGTGCGCTTGCATTTAACATGCACAAGGACAAGAAGAAGTTCAATGGGAGATCTAAGATAAGGACTGGTTTTCCATGTACAGTATAACCAGGGTTGTGAGAGCTACATCACATACTAAATATGATACGTGAAAAAATTTGCAAACAACCGGTCCATACAGTACATAAGTAAAACTGTATGCTTAGCCTTTAGCTAAGCAGCCTATTGTTAAGGCTAGTTTTAGTTTTATTCAGCATCATGAGTACTCATATTTTATATTACACTGTTTTTAATATGCTAATTGTGATATAAATTAATTTCTTCAGTTTTAGTTGGTTTGAAACGGTACCAAAACTGCTTGAAAATGTAAATGTAACCTTAAATTAAAACACAATAATACGATAAATCTTATTATACAGTAGTGGCAACCACTGAGGGGCTTAACTGCATGGCACAGCTACAAGATTATGAATAGCATTTAGGGTGTATCTTTGTAATTAATGCAGAACTTTATGCAAGAGCCAAGAGAGTTGTGCGTTCGTGTGTTAGTATAACCACTGAAAGCGTGCAGTGCCTAACAATGAGAAATCCACCTCCTTCTGCGTGCAGGGCTGGTGGTGCTGCTGGCAGCTGGACTGCCTGAGGGCCACCGGCTGCACTCAGTCGACACAATCTGGCAGTGCACAGTACCCAGCAGCAGCATCAGACACATGGGCCCAAACACCTCACTGGCACTCGCCTTGGGGACCTCGAAGTACAGCACCACTGCTGCCACTGAGGGAACAAAACATTTTGGAACAGCAAACAAAATGGTCTCTTAGGAGAAACATTATAATAGAATTCATGCTTACTAATGAGGTCTCTTCTGTGTTGCACAGGTGTGATGGGTAACAAGTTTATTGTTGCATATAAATGAATGTAAACATGTTGAATAGTCAGTGAATTAAGGGTGCAGCAATAGATTTAATTTCATTAATTTAAACATATCAAAACCTGTGTGTTTTATTCATTTAATCTAAAGATTCTGATTCAACAAACCACAAACGGAAATTTTAAAAATCTTTTTTTCCAAGGAGAGTGCATATGCCTGCTGTGTGCGCAGCCTGTTACAATTTCTATTAATTTATCAATTTCTTTTCTTAATTACCTTCTTTGCTCTCACACTCAACTGGACTAATCTGCTTGAAAGATGGTATATAAATAAAGTTTGACTGATTAATTGATTGACTTGCTGGGGTTACTGACTGTGACTTTTGAGCTGCATAGCTCAATGCTTTCTGTGACACTTCTGCTCTGACTTTTACCCATTTTCATTCAACACTGCTACTGCTGTAAAGCAATGCCTCACTTGCATTGTTTGCAATAGCAACCAATGAATCATGCTGGAGCTGGCCAGCATCTCGATCAGCATTACAATAATGGACCTCCCGTAGAAATCAAAAGAAGATAAAGATAAGTTGTGACAACAGAGACTAATGGAGAAGAGGGGATATAAGCCTTGCCACATCGTAATTGTAATAACCCACATAACAGTCAATGTCCGATGGTGCTCGGAGGCCTAATGTTTCAGAGACATGGCCACAGGAAGTTAGCCCTGTTACTGCCACCAATAGCCTTCAGGCAGTTAAGGTGGAATAGACTTAGTCAGTGAGTGGTTGAGGGGGAGGTGAAGAGTCTGCTTCATCACACTGCTGTGAAAGAGCATTTCTATAGCCCAGATATTCATCTGCTGGCCATGGGGTGACAATCCAAACAACAGATCTGGAGAGTTTTTATGTACCATGTGGCAAGTGCTCTATCACCACGAGGCTCCAGACTACACATCCCAAGAGTTTTCTTACATTCCTGTGTTGTATTATATTCTACTCTCATATAGCTTTACAACTTACACAAATAAATCTTACTTTAGGGACTATTAATATTCATTTCTGATTCTACGGTCTCAATCAAAGAACAAAAGACAAAAATGTACAATTTAGTATTTAGTTCTTCCTTCTGTGTGACTTTTAAAGCACATGGATGCTAGATAGTGTTGTTAGTGAAGAGTACTGCTTTCCCAAAACTCTTATCTAAACAGCTAATAAATAATTTCTTCAGTAAATTAATAATGAGGAGAGCAGTGCTTTTGTTCAAATGAACAACATCATCAAAACACAGAGTCACTTCAAACTTAAGTATGCTACATGGACCCTGGTGTATGTTATCTAAAATTTTTACACTAACATTTAAACTCAAGTATGCCTTGTGGGAAGCCTCAAGATTAGGAATGTTAAGCTAACCTTGCATGAAGTAGAGCATCAGGATACATGAGGAGATGGACTTGGAGGTCACCTGGATCCACCACTGGAAGAAGAATGGGAACAGCAGCACTCTGACCAGACCCTTTCGAGTCAGAGCTGTCCATGGACTCTCTGGTTTGGCTTTGCTGAATGTCGATCCTGAAGGGATGAAAGACTTCGTCTGTTCAAACTAAATTTACTTTAAGTGATGAAGCAAGGCAAAAAGTAAAGTGAGATTAAACAGAGGTAAAGATGTGAGGGAAATTCATATACACAGTATATAATGTAAAAACATATTTATTTCTAAATGTGTATAAGCAAATAACTATAAACATTTTCCTATTTTTTAAATGTTGACAACTATTCCTTATTCACACTCACCTCTTACTAAATCAACATCAATGAGGTCTGGCTTGATGTGTCCCGTCTTCTTCGGTTTCCTGTCCAAACCCTATATAAATTGTAAGGAGTTCTTCAGCTTAGAAACAATTCACATCATAAACAAATTTATTCCATTACTGAGAAATATAAGTAGCTTACATTTAGGTCTGCTTTCTCAAGTGATTTCTCCCAGACTTGTTGATCATAGGCCCCAATCTGTAAAAAAAAAAAAATACCTTACTAACTGTCTTCTTTCAGGTAAAACACTACATGTAATACAGACAATATGGGCTAATTTAAAACACATATTTACCCAGGTAAATCTAATACAAGCTTTTGTAATATAACCATGTTAGGGCTCATGTCTGTCATAAAAGACAACAAAGGGGCAAAGCTGATGTTTTAATAAACCCTCAGATATATGGATGTAAAACAAAGTAAATGCATTTAGAAATTAAAAAGAACTAATTAAATTTCCATATTGCTGCAAATTAATCACAATTATAATCATAAGTGTGAAACAAGCAGAAATATCAAAATAAAGCTGAATAAAACACTTTCTTCTATGCCCTACTGCTTCTCAGACGTGTCAACACTTGTCACTATCTTGTTGTTGCTTGATATAAATCCGATTAATCAAATTAATTTCGACCAAAATCATATCATTAACTGAAAAATTACCAAACTGCTCCTCTAATAGTAATTTGCAGCTTGTTTCCACAAACCTATTGTTGTTTTTCTTACTGTACCGAAGCAGTAAAAATGGTAAGAAATGAGAAATATCAAATTTTCTTGACAGGTATGCAAAATGGATCTTTAATGTGAGCCTGATATCCAGCCAGAGTCCTGAGTATTTCTAACAATAAACAGTTTCAATTTTATGACCATGAAGCGTTTGAATGGATTGTCGGTGGGAGACTTTCAGGTGACCTCACGCACACCATGCACTTAGTTTTATCAGAATTATAAGCAAGCTTATGTTTTATAATTGAATTTTGAAATCTATCAAACAAAAGATTAATAAAGCACAGTCTCCAAATGTTTTAACCAGCAGCATTTATAAATACTGATTATAAATTTGGCATCCACAATAAAAAGCTTTAAATAACAACTATAGGAATAATTTACAATTATCATACTGTGCATCTTTCTCATAACATGTTATACTTTAAACCCCTGAAAGGCCACAGATATTTTATTATACAACCCCAATTCCAAAAAGGTTGGAACGCTGTGTAAAATATAAAGAAAAAAAAATAGTGCAACAATTTGCAAATCTCATTAACCAATATTTTATTCACAAAGCAACACAGAAAACATACCTCCTCCTTCTTCTTTCGGCTGCTCCCGTTAGGGGTCGCCACAGCGGATCATCTGCCTCCATCTCACCCCATCCCTTACATCCTCTTCTCCCACACCAACCCTCTGCATGTCCTCCTTCACTACATCCATGAGCCTTCTCTGAGGTCTTCCTCTTCTCCTCCTGCCTGGCAGCTCCATCTTCAACATCCTTTGTCCAGTATATCCACTATCCCTCCTATGAACATGTCCAAACCATCTCAGCCTTGCCTCTCTGACTTTATCTCTAAACTTCTCATCTTGAGCTGTTCCTCTGATGTACTCATTTCTAATCCTGTCCATCCTGGTCACTCCCAGGGAAAATCCAAAACATATCAAATGTTGAAAGTGAGACAGTTCACTATTTCATGAAAAATACTAGCACATCTTAAATTTGATGGCAGCAACAAATCTCAAGTTTGGACAAAGCCTTACTTTAGGTAGTCTGGGAGCAGACACAGCCTCTATAGGGATGGGGTTTTGGGGGGGTGACAGGAGGAGAGAAACTGCAGAGAGGCGTGTAAGACTGCAACTCTGCTTCCTGGTCCCAATGCTGGATATTCCATCATCTACAGCACATAATATTGTAAAAAGCACTCGAGAATCAAAATATATCTCTGTGTGCAAGGGACACAGCTGTTAAACAATTTTGGGTCCTCGTCATCTTCAGGCATTCAGGTGACACTACATTACAAATAGGTAGGATTCTGTCATGGAAATCACTGCATGGACTCAGGAACACTTCCAGAAATCATTTCCTGTGAACACAGTTGGCTGTGCCATCTGCAAATGCAGGTTAAAGCTCTATCATGCAAAGAAGAAGCCATATGTGAACATGACCCAGAAACACCGCCATCTTCTCTGGGCCAAAGCTCATTTAAAATGGACTGACGCAAAGAGGAAAACTGTTCTGTCGTCAGACTAATCAAATTTGATATTCTTTTTGGAAATCATGGACCTCACATCCTCTGGACTAAAGGGGAAGGGGACCATCCAGCTTGTTCTCGATGCTCAGTTCAAAACCCTGCATCTCTGATGGCAGGGGGTGCATTAAATCCAACAATACAGGCAACTTGCATTTCTGGAAAGGTGCCGTCAATGCTGAAAGGTATATATACAGGTTTTAGAGTGACATATACTCCCCTCCAGATGACATCTTTTCAGAGAAGGCATTGCATATTTCAGAAATACAATGCTGAACTGCATACTGTAGCTACCACAACAGTTTGGCTTCATAGTACAAGAGTCCGGGCGATGGACTGGCCTGCCTAGAGCCCAGACTTTTCATAAATTAAAAACATCTGATGCATCACGAAACACAAAATGTCAAAGAAGACCTGGAACTGTTGAACAACTGGAATCCTATAGCAGCAGCCGGTCTCCTCAGTTCCCAGACATTTACAGACTGCTTTTAAAAAAAGAGGCGATGTATGGTCTTATTAGGAGAGACGGCATCCATCCCACTTTGGACGGAGCAGCTCTCATTTCTAGAAATCTGGATGATTTTATTAAACCCCCCAAAACATGACTGTCCAGCGTTGGGACCAGGAAGCACAGTTGCAGTCTTACATGCCTCTCTGCAGTTTCTCTCCTCCTGTCACCCCCCAAAACCCCATCCCTATAGAGGCTGTGTCTGCTCCCAGACTACCTAAAATAAATCCACCAAAAATTAGTAAAAAACGAGTTGACCTAAAAAATGCACAAAGAAAGAATAATGTAACCATTCCATCTGCACCAAAGCGTTAAACAAGTAAATGTGGACTATTGAATATTAGGTCTCTCTCGTCTAAGTCCCTGTTAGTGAATGATTTAATAACTGATCAACGCATTGATTTGTTTTGTCTCACAGAAACCTGGTTACAGCAGGAAGAATACATCAGTTTAAATGAATCAACCCCCCGAAGTCATACTGTCAGAATCCTTGAAGCACAGGCCGAGGAGGAGGAGTGGCAGCAATCTTTAACTCTAGTTTACTGATCAACCAAATACCTAGACAGAGTTATAATTCATTTGAAAGCCTTACTCTTAGCCTTGATCACAATTTTTGGAAAACTCACAAGGAAGTTTTCTTTGTTGTTGTCTATCGGCTGCCTGTCCCATATTCAGAGTTTTTATATGAATTCTCTGACTTTCTCTGACTCTGATGTGCTGGGCATTTCTTCTCCAACCACCTCTTTTCACTCCCCATGCCTTCATTTGTTACTGTTGCATGTCAGTGAATGTTGTCTTCTCGCTCCCATAGTCTGTGTCTTTCTTTGCTCT
>VUQH01069015.1:0-19902 GCA_015106775.1 Etroplus canarensis
ATACTCTTCCTTCAAGATGACCCCTACTCCATTTCTCTTCCTACCTACACCATAGTAGAACAGTTTGAATCCACCTCCGATGTTCCTGGCCTTGCTTCCCCTCCACCTGGTTTCTTGCACACACAATATATCTACCTTCCTTCTCTCCATCATATCAGCCAGCTCTCTCCCTTTACCAGTCATAGTCCCTACATTTAAAGTCCCTACGCTCACCTCCACCCTCCTACCTTTCCTTCTCTCTCTCTGCCTCCTAACACGCTTTCCGCCTCTCCCCTTCCTTGGTCTTCGGCCAACAGTAGCATAGTTTCCACCGGGACCCTGTTGGCCGAGCCGCGACCAATCCGGTACGGAAGTCGTGTTATGAATCCGCATATTTGATTTGGCAAAGTTTTTACGCCGGATGCCCTTCCTGACGCAACCCTCACCATTTACCCGGGCTTGGGACCGGCACTAGGACTACACAGGCTTGTGGGCCCCTGTGGCTGGTTTACTAAGATCTGGTGACTATGGAGTCCATTTGAGTACAATGAACTCTTGTAATGATCTTGTAATGGTTTTGAGCTTTGTGACATGACACATTATCCTGCTAACAGAAAATGGGTTTACTGTGGCATCATCAGCAACAGTTCTCAGGTAGGCTGTGGCATTTAAATGATGCTCAGTTGGTACTAAGGGACCCAAAGTGTGCCAAGAACATATGAAATGTACCTTTGGCTACTCGCTTCAGCAGATTAATCCGCATTGGTAATTTGGCACAGATTTTACGCCAGATGCCCTTCTTGACACAACCTTCCGTGGTGAGAGGGGCTTGTGTCCCCACCTGGAGTTGAACCAGGGACCTTTTACTTGTATGGCGAATGTGTAAACCACTACAGACACTATATTTAAAAAATATAAAATAAATAAATAGCTGAAAAGTGGTGGATGCATGTGTATTTTAAAAAAGTCAACACTTTTATACAGCCACCTTTTGCAGCAATTGCAGCTGAAAGTCTCTTGGGTATATCTCTGTCAGCTTGGCACATCTAGCCACTGGGATTTTTGCCCATTTTTCAAAGCAAAACTGCTCCAGCTCCTTCAATTCGGATGGGTTCCACTAGTGTACAGCAATCTAAGTCATGCCACAGATTCTCAGTTGGATTGAGGTTTGGGCTTTAATGGTTCCTTCAATCATTCCTCATCATTCCTTCAATTCTGAACAGTTTTCCAGTCCCTACTGATAAAAAACATACCCACAGTATGATGCTGCTGTTACCACCATGCTTTATTGTGAGGATGGTGTTCTTGGGGTGATGAGAGGTGTTGGGTTGGCACCAGACATAGCGTTTTCCTTGATGTTCAAAAAGTTCAGTTTAAGTCTCATCTGACAAGAGAACCCTCTTCCGTGTGTATGAGTGTCTCATACATGCCTTTTGGGGAAATTCTTATTTTTTTTTTGTAAGCAGTGGCTTTTTTCTGGCATGTACAGCTTGTAGTGGTCCTATGGACAGATACAGCAGTCTCTGCTGTTGAGCTTTCCAGCTTCTTCAGGGTGATACTTTTGCAAGCCACTGTACAAGCCAGGATGAATCCATGCTTTGATGTTATTTACACTAAATCTGATCCTACCATCTGAATGTTGCAACAGAAATTGAGACTCATGAGACTAGACAATGTTTTTCCAGTCTTCTATTGTCCAATTTTGGTGAGCCTGGGTAAATTGTAGCCTCAGATTCCTGTTCGGAGCTGACAGAATGGCACTCAGTGTTGTCGTCTGCTGCTGTACCCCACCTGCTTCAAGGGTCAACATGTTGTGTGTTTAAAGATTCTCTAGTCTCACTGTCGTCCTTTGATCAGGATTTTCTGAAATACTCAGATCAGCCCACCTGCCACCAATAACCATTCAAACTCACTTAAATCACCTTTCTACACGCCTGAATGCATTGAGTTGTTGCCATGAGGTTGGCTTATTAGATATTTGAATTGAAGAGCAGTTGACAGTGTACCTAATAAAGTGACTCGTAAGTGTATGTTAATGGTGCTGTGTTGGTTTGCATTAGATTCTGTGGGTGTTTCTAGTGGAGGGTTCAGTGATTGTGGGGTTTATTTTTTTCAAAAAACATACTATGAATTTACATAATTAGAAAAAAATTGCATGTCAGCCATATGTATTTGTGGCACATATGTATTTCCAAGGCAACTTTTTGGCTGACTGTTGTTTATAACCATCACTGCTGTGGTGTCTTTTTTTCCAACTTTGCACAGTAAACAAAGTACAGTAAAAAAGGAATCTAAGAATCCTCCGAAGTGTACTGAAGAGCTGTTAAGCCGCAAACTGTGTTTTGAATAATGTAAATGATCATGATGACTAAAAAATTAACAGATTTTGAATTTTAAAATAAATATAATAATAATTATTATATAGGTTATATATCATCTCGCAGATCCTCACTTTGAATGCTAGCTTACCATCTGCCTTTTTCTTCTCTTTGCCCTTACAGTCGAGCAATACTATACCACCAATATTCTGAAAAACCAGCTGGTGCAGAATGACATCCGTATAGCCAAGAAGCTACAAGATGAAGAGGAGGAGCAGCAGGCCCATCAGAGTGCCCTTCTCCGACAGGCCTCCAGACAACTGTAGGTGACTACTCAAAACAAACCTCACACTGCAGCATTATTCTGATATCACTGCAAATACACATGTGCTACATGTAACCCTAAGGCTATTGTATGTAGATATAGTATACAGATTTGTATTTTCACTTATTGTGTAGCATCTTATTTGGATTATTGTATCATTAAATCACAGTTGTGAGAAGTAATTGTCTTCTCTGACTGTTGTGTAGAGAGGAACAGGACTTTGAGTATGCCCGTGTGATTCAGGAAGAGCTCCAGCGTTGTGCTGAGGAGGCCCGGAGGAGAGAGCTGGACGATGAGGTGAGCTTTAACTCACTTCTCTTTGCTTACGTTGCATATTTTATTTCTTGCCTGTGTAAAAATATTGAAAAACACAAAGTATATTAAATCCTCTTTTAAAAGTGCCCTACAGTCAAACAGTATCCACTTTTATATGGATGAGAGAAGGGTCAGGTTTGGCCACATATATCTCAGGGTGTTTATTCACCTATAACAAATTTGTCGCAAGCTTAAGCAGTTAATTCCCATGCAGTCTTTCTTTATAATCCAATATTAGTTCCCTTGCTTGCTGCATTTAAGAATTATGGTTTCACTGGGCAATTTAAATCTATGCTAACATGCATTAAACCAAATGTGAAAATAGCTATTAGGACAGGTCGGTTTAAACTGATTCGACAAAAAAGCATGTTCTTGGTTCGCCTGACTTGAGGGAGATAGGCTTTTGTAGAGAATCACACTGTTATCATCCATTCTCTATAGCTGGTAAGTCGATATTTTCAATGTATTAACTTGATGTGCATTTCTTTTCCACGCAAATCATTAGTTTTAAAGTCAAAGCCACAGCTCACTGCAACACCATAGAGAATATTGTGGAAGATGTAGACATGCCCCTTGAATGACTAGTGCACAAGGTAGAAAAGCAGTTTTCCAATACCAGTCACTCATTTTTGTCATCTTTAGTTTAAAAACTCTATGGTATTAAACTTAGCTCAAAACTGAATGCCCCCCTGATAATAACACGACACAGCTTTGACAGCAAACTTTGCAAAGTGAAATATTTTGAGGGATTTGCTCCTGAAAGAGGAACAAATCCTTTCCCGTGGGTGTGAAGTTGCTAGCAGTAACCAGAGCAGAACAGGATAGTGTATGAAGAAGTTTAACTTTGGCACAAAGTAATACTTAAAGTGATACTCATTTCTCCGTCTGTCTTAGGAAGTATGGACCTTTCTTTTACCTCTATTTAACAGATAGCATAAATATGTTTTTACCTTTATATGACGGTGTTTGAGAGTTTAGAGAAAAATAATTTCAAAATGATTTCGTAACTGTTTCAGATGGTGCAAAAAGTAGATTAATGCCACTGGCATTACGCATGAAGTCAGTGAAATCACATTCAGCATGGGGACTCATAGACTTAGATGGCACTTAGGATGCACTTGTATGTCATTTAATTATCTGCCTGTTACAACAGGTCAGGGAGTATCATATGGTTCATTTTGCTCTCTCTAAGGACTAAGTGAGTAAATAATGAATCCCAGTTGAAACAAAGTGTTGCTCTGGGCCTCTGTTGTATCCACTGCATCAAAAGAGGGCTTTAAAAGCAAGGTCAGCTGTTTAGCAGTGACAGTCTGTCAAGTGTCCATCTGGATGGTTGCTCAAGCAGTTTCATTGGTGCTTATTTCAAGGCATGGACCAGCAACTTCCTTATTCTGACTACTTTGTGTAGTCCCAGCACCAGTACAGCACAATCAACAGCAGTATTTTTACTGACTGAAAATACCTCAAAAAAATGTATTGCTGTGAAGTTTTGTACTGGCATTTACAGCTAGCTCCATAAGTTTTGGGACAGCACATTTTTTTGTAATTTTTCTCTCTGCCTCTGCATATCCCCACAGTAGATTTTAAATCAAATAGTCAAAATGTGATCGAAGTGCAGACTTTCAGCTTTAATTCAAGAGGCTTAATATAAGAGCTTTTTAGGAATTACAACCACTTCTTATATGTAGTCCCCTATATTCAGAGGTGTTTCTGCCTTCAGTTTTGTCTTCAGTAACTGTAAAGCTGCTCTACTGGGTTGAGATCAGGTGACTGACTTGACCATTGAAGAGTATCGCATTTCTTTCCCTCGAGAAACTCTTGGGTTGCTTTTGCAATATGCTTTGAATATTTATCCTTTAATATAATGTGAAGTATCGTTCAATCAGTTTTGCAGCATTTGGCTGAATTTTAGAATCTACTCCAAATCTTTTATCTACTTAGTCATTAAATGAGTGAAAATCAGGGTTCTGTATAAAAATGGCTAAAATCTCTAAATACAGCACTTTTGTCAACCCCCTTGAATTAAAAATGAGAATCTGCAAACATCATGATTGGTTGATTTAAAATCCACTGTTGTGGTGTACAGAGGCAAAAATGCACGCACTCAAACTTACAGCCCTGTAGCCAAAAACTTGCAGCCCTGAATGTAGATTATTATAAACTTTATTACAACATAATTTCTTGAACATGCGACTCTTTCTAGCCCCACCAGCAATACAGCTCTATTTAGATGTATTGCTTTGACATTTATGGTCTTGAATATTAATAAGAAACCTCTGACTAGGATTGTCTGACTTTTCCTCTCATCACCACTATCACGCTGAACTTTTTTGACTTTTGTTCCAAGTGTGAAGTTTTGACAACCATTGTACAGATTGCCAAGAAATGTGGTACATAAGTTATCTAGACAAACCTGTGACTTTCTAACTAATGCCATCATCAGGTTTAGAAATTCAATACCCAATCGCTTACGGTGTAAAATCTGTGACAACTCACATGTGCAGATTTTTCCAATGTGGTAACCCCTTGGAAAAATGGGAGAACCTGAAAATACCGTTATTACTTGATAGATGCAAACCTTGAGCCATGTCTGTCATCCATAGCTGTGCTTAATTTCCTTGTGCTAATTAACACACATAACTTGCTAAACTCTAATAGGTGCCAGTGTGAACTTTGTAGCATGATAAAATTAGCATTTAGCTCAGTCACCACCCTGCCCAAGTACAGCCTTAACAAGATACAGGTGTAGCTGTGCATAAAATGTATCTGGTTGGTTATTTGGTCTACTACCTAGTTCCCAATCCAGGCTTTACAATGTAATTATAATACTCTGATTCAGGATTTTATTTTCCATGCATCGACCTCTAGTTTGTGGTCTGGCAGTGAACCTCTATGAAATTTAAATTAGAAAAAATAATTAATCTTTCAGCCAAAGCATGGTGGGGCAACCAGATGGTTCTCATCAATCACTTCTCCCTTGTTGTTTAAATGCTCACACAGAATGCAACCCCATGCCCTCAATAATGCTTTCTTTATGTCGGTGTGTTTTACGTGACTTATTTTACCAAAAAGAAAATCATCTGATTGTTCACTAGTAAATGTTTAGCTGAGTAACGAGAAGAATATTGTGCTGGAAAAAGTTTGCAAGCCACCCGCTGAACTCCTCAGCTGGCCCAGTTTGTCGCATGGCCACTACAGCAAAATATTTTCCTTGAAACGGCACTTTCCCTTTTGGTGGAGGCTGTGTATAACAGCTCCTTGTTTTGAAGGTGTGAGGTCATTGAGGCTCTGAGGTTCATTCATCATGATTAAAGGGGTTGGATTTGAATTCTGTTATTTACACTTAAGAGTTAAATGTAAAGTTTAGTTGTTAAGAGTGTTGATATTATGATCAAATGATCAACTATTATCACACCCGTTAGCGTACCTTCCGTAATGACTGGCTGATCAGAGGTGTTGATTAAATATTTGCCTCCCTGTAGATTGTGTCTTTAATTAAGGAACAGAAGGCGTCAGGCTGTGCAGCTTTAAATGCCAGCTCCCTGTGGCACTGCATGCCTAACCTGCCATGGCAAGCTGCGGATTGCCTGCTGATGCTGGCAAAGTGGCTCACACGAATGTCCTGATTGCAAAACAAATGCAGCTGTGCTTGCTTTTACCTATGATTTATGTTGCAAAGACATTTCATAGATATTACTGGTTGAATTTGATTTGTTGGTAACAAAGAGAAGCAGCATTGAGTTATAAAGTGAAGCTGGACCCCAGAGACGTGCAGCTGCTCTGTTAAGAGCAGATGTTCCCCAGTGACAAAGTGTTACTTCCAGTGAAGCAGTCATGTTGACCTGCTTCTGACATTAGAAGTTTACTTTATCTTTATTTTGTCTTGCAGCTTCTATTCAGTCATAGTTCTGAATTTTATGGTGACAACAGCCACCTGGAGCTGACTTTGTGTTAAATCACAACTATTAACATATCAAATCACCTCACAGTGGCACCAAGTCTGCCAACATAGCCTCCTCTGTTGACATGTCACAATAGAAAGATTCCTTTCTTCGTGTAATGTCAGTCAGCTTCAGATATGCTCTGAGATTGTCATCTGTTTTGGTTGTTTTTCTCTTATGCTGCTGCTTCTTCGTCTTTCACTGCTTCTTCTTTTGTTTCTTATGGTTCTGCTTCTGATTTTTTTTTCTGGGTGCTCCCTTCAGAATTCACCACAGCAGATCATCTGCCTTCATCTCAACCTGTTCCTTGCAACCTATTCTGTCACACCAACTCTCTTCATGTCATCCTTCATTAACCTTTGCTGTGGTCTTCCTCATTTCCTCCTGCATGGTAGCTCAGTCTTCAACATCCTTTGTCCACTATATCCATTATCCCTCCTCCGTACATGTCAAACCATTCCAACTTTGGTGTTCAACTGTAGGTGTCCCTCTGATAGACTCATTTCTAATCCTGTCCATGCTGGTCACTCCCAATAAAAATTTCAGCATCTGTAACTTCACCTCTTCCAGCTGTCTCCTCTCTTTTTGTCAGTGCCTCTGTCTTCAGACCATACATCATAGCAGGTCTCACTACCATCTAGTAAACCTTCCCTTTAACTCGTGCTGCTATCCTGAATGAGAAAAAATCCCAAAAAGTTGAGCAGGTTTAGGGAAGAGTGGTGTGAGGTTTAAACTGATGAAGCGATATCCAAGTATAAATAAGCACTCTAAGAACTTATTTTGTACATTATGAAAAATAAGAAAAGCAAAGCCATCCACGTGTCAAATTAAATTGCATACATTAATTTAAGGATAAAATTTGTTTCATCGATTTTCTGTCCTTGAATTACCTATGTTACACTGACATCTGTTGGTGGAAAATGGTACAACACATATTGTACCATTTGGCACTTGCTTTTACAGCAAGTGCCAAGTTTTGTTTTTTTTTGTTGTTTTGACTTTTCTGTCTTCTATTTTAATGAAGACAAATCTAAATGATAAATTTATTTGATATATTTAAAGATTAAAACCGTCATTATGGAGAAAGTAATTCAGTGTAGGAAATGTTAGAAATGACTTAGATGTTATTGGTAATATTGTTATAGCCTAAAGTGGAAGGTAGAAATGCATCTTTGTTGAGGGGCTTATGTGATGGAACAAATGATCTTCTCTGCTGAAAATAATATTGGTTTACCCACTGTGGTCAAACACTCAGCACAGTTATTTTTCCACAGGAAATCGCTAAACGGTTGCAAGAAGAGGAGGAGCGGAGAATCAGGAGGCAAAGCAGAGGGTCAGGGGACCACAGTGAAGGTACAGTTATTGCATTAGTGCATTTATACTTCTGTAGATTATTTAGAATTTCTCACATCACTGTGAACTCATTTTTTGATATTTTTAGAAATTTACAAAAATGTTTGTTATTCTGTAGAACAGACCTGGGTTTCAAAGTAATATCTTCATAATGTCTTTTGTTCTTAATCATTTTCACATTTGTTTTTGTGTTGTCTCTTATGAATTTTCAGGGCTCATTCCAAACTCTAAATGCACTCAAATGCGTCAGTTGTATCTCAAACATTTATCTTAGCTGCTCATGCATCTGTTTTTATTGTCATTTTACCACATTATTAATTGCACTTGTGTAATAGTATCCACTAACAGACTCACCCACCCTCCCTGCTTTTCTGTTTGCATGTTTGGCAATACTAAAGACAGCACGAGTGAGCCTGCACTATCACCACACCAGCACACACTCAGCCACCTTCGACAAGGAGAGGAGCAGTACCCTTTCCCCACCACCAGGTGGCAATGCTCTACTTCTCACTCAGACTTAACTGGGCTTCAGACAGAGTCCCCCAGGGAATTAACAGCTCAGAAAAGCACAACTTCATGGTCAAATCAAGGACACACCAATTCCATTAAGCAAATTAGGAGCGAATTGAGAGAGCGTTTGAGTGAAAATTCAGATGACTCGGACACAGTTTTCTCTGAACAGCTTTCTGTCTGGTCCCGGAGATGGAATGAAAGACTCAACACAGCGCCTCCTCAGCAGCGGGCATCTTTACATCAGCGGCAAGAGAGAAATTACAGAAGTCTTTACTCTCAGAGAACATTCTTAGATGAGTGCAGAGGCTGGGAGGAGGAGAGAGAAGAGAGGGATGAGAACTTTTATGAAAACAATGATCAGCATAAGAGAAGGCCTAAGATTAAGGATAAGGAAAGGAACTACGGAGATGAGTTTGAGGTTTTGCACAGAAGCAGAGGTCATGGTACAGACTCAGGGTTGGTCGAGTTTAGGGACAGGCGATGCAGTCGCAGTGAATCTGTCAGGCTAGATGACAGGAGTAGACACAGCAACAGAGACTTAGCAAGGACCTGGAGCTACAAGGACAGCCCTGACAAACATGTTCGTTTTCAGGATGATAACAGGAGCTCTTATAGGCAGCAGAGTGAAAGCAGCCGAGTGTGGGAGATGCTAGGCCACGTCCTCAGAGAGAGGGGTGTGCCTGTAAGATTTGGTGGCAGTGGGGCGCCGCTGCAAATACTGCCTCAAAGCAGAGACAGCCAGGTGCTTCACGGGAGTGAGGTCTCCTGTGGCGACTCCCAACCACATCAGAGAGCCTTCCATAGAGCTGCTACCACCAGGCACAGTTTCCATGGAGATATCAGGGAGAGGAGGAGGATGTCATACCGAGAGAACAGTGGGAGAGATCACAGAGAAGACCGAGGCAGGCACCATGATAATGGAGAGGTTTATGAGATTAGTAGTAGAGATCCAGATCTTGCTACAAGAGAGAGACAAGGCAGTAGAAGGTGGAAAGAGCACAGATCCACTAACTGTGATGACAGGGGAGAGAGGAATGCAAATAATTACAGAATCAGGAGAACAACAAGTGAACGCAGGCATCACTACAGGACCACAGAAGAAAGGTTAAGCTCAGACGAGGAGCAGGACATGGAGAGGAGGGTAGAGCTGCCCCGTCGAAGAACTCCAGAGCGTAGCCAAAGCCTCAGCACCTGCAGCAGGGCTTCAACCAGGGATAGGTCAAGGCATATGGCAGCAGGTAACACCTAGACCTGCAGCCAACTCTTGTCTGCAGAGGGAAAGCCTCCATTGTGGTGCTCTCCCTCTCTGTGTGCTCCTCTTGTCTTCCCTTAATCATCATCTTATCTGGACATGGGCTTTAGTGGTGACTTGATTACTTACTGAAGTGGGACATTTTCCTGTTTCGTATCTACAATCACTGTCGTCTGAAATAATCTTCACTTCATTGTTTAATTCTCTTCTTTTTCTTCATCAGTCTTTTTATCTTGAGAGTTGTAAGAGAATGAGTTCCAGAGTCTTTTTCTTTCCGTATCTTTTCACCTTTTGTGTAATGCCAGATTCTTTGACCTCTGTGTTACACAGCCTCTTTCAGTAAACTGGAATGATTAATCACTGTGTATATTCTTTCTAACCATAAGGTCTTAGTCATCTCAGTAGTTCCGTTTCCTTTTAATTTGAAATTGTAAAATTTCACCTTTAGGAACATTACCACAGCCAGAGCTGAGTGAAACAAACCTGAACCTGGGGGAGCTGCAGCAGGTCCTAGAAGATGAAGAACTCGCCATCAAACTGCAGGAGGAAGAGGAGAAGCTGTTGAGGAGGGTAATTAATCCAAGAACTTTACATAAACCACTGTAGGTTAGGAGGCTAGCAGAAAAACCAAAGTTAACTTTCTCTGTCACTTTTTTCCTTGTCTGTCTCTTAATATTTACACAGAACTCAGAGCCATCTCAACAAGGCTTTTATCCAGATGGGGACTTCAGAGTAGCACAAGTAGCACAGGACGAGGTACAATGATGAACTGACATGTCATTAATACCCATGTATTCCATAATTAACATCCACTGAGGAATGAGATCATGCTGTGGGTTTTTTGTCCTAGGAAATTGCACGCTTCATGCAGAAGCAGGAAATTAAGTCAAAGCGTAGATCTCGAGAGCTGGAAGGACCTGAGTCATGGCGCGAGCATAGAGCGATGATCAATCATCATGACAGACGAGCTGCGAGAGAGAGACAGGTGTGTTTAAAAATGGTTAGATCTTCAGACATATTATACATGTCACTGTTGTGCATGTGTCTGACAGATCCACTTTTACTCTTAGTTTTTGTATTTGTCTCACTGTAATCTTTATTAGGCGTTTCTAGTTGAACAAGCTGATGAAATGAGAGAAATCTATGTGTCCATTTCAGGTCTACCGAGAGAGACTTGACTCAGAGGGTCTTCCTTCCCCTACTGAGGACTGCTCACCAGAGAACCTTCCACCCAGTCCCATCACCACTCTACCGTAATGAAAAGTTAAATCTCTTAATTATTTCTATTACTATACCTTTCATTTACCACATATGCTGACTTACAACTGCTGCATTTACAGACAAGCCCAGCAGATCAGAAACATTGCGGAGGAGTTGGATCCGACCTTTCAGGCCAGGAGACAAGGCACAGAGAGCCTCCGTGTGGGGCAAATGGGTATTGAAATAATTATACTTATATTAAAACTGTTTAAACAATAGCTGGGCACTCCATTTCATATCCCTTTCTTCCATTATAGGTCCAACTAGTCAGCCATTTCCAGTGCCACATTCAGGCATAAATGACTTCCTTGAGGAGCCTGCATTTATCCCACCAACAAAGCGTCAAGCAGATAAATCAGGGCGAAGTAAATCCAAAGAGAAGAAAGAGAATTGCAAGCAGCAATAATCCCAACACGGTATTCTGCTGCAGGGTGTACACAGCTTATTTTATGTCACTTAAATCAGTTCTGCTAGAGATCTCATTGTTTATTACTTTAGGGTTGAAAATTACACGAATTGCCTAAATATTGGTTTTATTGTTGTGTTGTACACTGTCTGGCCAAAACAAAAGTTACACTAATATTTCGTTGGACCACCTTTAGCTTTGATAAAGGCACCTATTTGCTGTGACATTGTTTACATGAGCTTTTGCATTGTCACAGCTTTTATTTCTATCTAGTTATTTTTTGCAGAGATCTTGTATTGATGATGGGAGAGTCTGACCTCTGTGTAAAGTCTCCTCCAGCGCATCCTGAAGATTCTCAGCAGGGTTAAGGTCTGGACCCTATGGTGGCCACTCCATGTGTGAAAATGTCTCATGCTCCCTGAACCACTCTTTCACAATTTGAGTCCAACGAGTCCTGGCATTATCATTTGCCTGTGTCATCAAGAAAGAAAAAAATGTACTGATGGAAAATCCTGGTCATTCAGAATATTCAAGTGGTAGCTAACCTCATTTTTTTGGGCACATAATGTTGCTGAACCTAGACTGGAGCAACGGAAACAGGCCCAGATCATCACACTGCCCTCACAGGCTTGTACAGTAGGCACTAGACATGATGGATGCATCACTTCATCCACAGCTCTTCTTACCCTGATGCACCCATCAGGGTAAATCTTGACTGATCAGAACACAACCTTTTTTTCATTGCTCCAGAGTCCAATCTTTATGTTCCCTAGCAAGTTGAAGACTTTATTTCTGATTGGCCACACAGCTGTTTAGTCATAGTCCCTTGACTTCTCTTTGCATTTTGTGTGGGAATAGCTGTGAGTTCTACTGTTTTTTTTTTTTGTTTGTTTGTTTGTTTTTTATTTTAATTCCACCAAACTTTTAAGTGACATCTGATCAAAGTTTTTTTCCCAACCACATTTCTTCTTCAAAGATGATGGTTTACTACTATCCGTCCAGGTTTTAATAAATGCGCCGGACAGTTCTTAATCCAGCTTTTGCAGATTCAGCATCTACTTTGTTGATTTCTTTGCTTGATGCAGGGCAATAATTCGACCCTTCTGAATAATATCTCTTTCACGACAACAAGATATGTCTTCCAGTATGGTTGTTTAAGAAATGAGGAGCTTCTCACTGCATCAGTTAGGGTTAAATAACCTGTTGCCATCCAAAACATATTAATCACAGCAGTAACCATCCAATAGAAGGCTCTCACCTATTGCTTAGTTAAATCTAGGTGGTGACTGTTTTTGGTCAGGCAGTGTTTTATTTGTAATTCACCAGTATACTGTTAGCAGTATGTATGCACAACTGGACCCTGCAGTCCTGCTGAGGTTGTGACTATATTTTATTTATGCTATAACTACACTAAACCATCCAAGTAGACTTTTGGATTCTGCCAGCTACTATGTTTTTTAGATTTGGGGAATCTCCTGAAGCATGTCAAGACTATTCTTTACCAAGAAGACAAAACAAGAAGTTAATGTGATAACGCCCCAGCCTGACTAGCAACCTTGTCTGACAAGCTTTAAATCATGCCCTCCTTGAATGTCTGCTAAACTTGTTTAAAATCAGTTTGCCAGGTTCCTGTCACATTCACTGTTGTACAATGACAATCACATGAACTTTGTTAGCCTTTTAATAAATGGAAATTCCATTTTTTTGAAAGACTGTCACATTACCTTAATGGTGGGGCAAGATGCTATAATGAGATGTAAATACATCCAAACTCTGGTGAGGAAGTTCATTCTCTCGATGACAGTACATGCAAGTAAGCAATCTTAAGCTCCAAGGTCTACTTTTAGCTGCTTCTAATGGCTTGTGGAGTTTACAGCTACATTTCGCAATCACTGAAATCCAAAGACCGTCCTAGAACTGAGACATTTTTTATGTTTTCTGAGCCAGTTGTGATCACTTTAACACTTTTCGTAAAGCCGGACACTAATCTAATAGTAGTGATTTGATTTGACTTTTATGCATGTATTGCTATTTGTTGATTTCTGTTTTTGTTTTTGTTATTGTTGCTGCATTTGAAACCCTTTTTTTTAACACAAATGAAATATGGCACCATGAATGCAACTTCTGTACATAAAAAAATAAATAACATCTTTATTGTGTGTTCAGTGTAAAAATGCATTTTCAACAGTTTTATACAGCATCAATGGTAAACTGAAGACGTTTTATAGGTAACCATCAGGCAGAATTATAAATTCAACCCAGAAATTCATAGCTTTTATACAGTAACAATGGGCGGATGAGTTAAAGTGTACTGTCCTATTAAAAGGTCACTGTATGTCTTATGTTAGTAAATGACTGTTGTAAATTTTTCAAGACACCACCTGTGAACTTTGAAGTCTTTAGCTGACTTTGTTGAAGCTATGACTCACCCAGTACTTTACTATAGGTGTGGGTTAACATTTTCAGACTATGCCTACACAGTATATTTCTGAAGTGTTCCATTTCATATGAAACACACCCCTGCTACGAAACACACCCCTGCTACAAAACATTAGAGCAACACACGCATTAAAAATGTGCTTGGTCTCATCTTGCTGCCCACTCCACTGTTCAAGAACAAAAACAAAAGTAACACACAGTACATGACTGTCTGTGGGGGTTTCCACGACCCTGGAGCATACCTTGCATGCCTCATATATTTGCCAAGAGTTCAATGTGTGCTCAGAGGTTTTCCCAAATGACACTGGACAAGCAGTTAAGCAGTGTCTCCCATGATATTTTGAAGGAAATCTGAACCCGTGACTAATAGCCTTACTAATTCTATTATCTGTATAGACTTCTTTTCAGATAACACTTAAACATACAGCAGGTCCCAGCATGTTCAGTGATAGCTCCTGGAGCTTAACGGGGTTTTTTTTTGTCTTTCAGTAGAAAGAAAGGCTCCCATTCTATATGACAGTACTGCTGGCTCCTGTTGCTTTAGCATACATTATGGGATTACCTACTAACAGAAGGGAAGCCCCTTCACTGGACTTTTTTGACCAATTAAGCAATAGTCGGAAAGTCCATAAAGTTCCTGGTAATGTTCAGTGGAGTGGAAGAGGCTGCATGCTTTTCAGTGTGCTAGCTTTTACAATCATAGTAAAACTACTTTCACAATTTATTAAAAATAAAAATCTTCCACTCAAATAACCCTAAACAGATAAAACGGCAGTGATACAGTGGTCTGACTATTGTAAGATAATTCACATTATACAAATTCAGCTGTAACCAGCAGGTTGCTACATGCACATATGATCCTGTGAGTGTGTGTAAAACAAAACTATGGGGAGGTCATATGGATATTAGATGGGGCTAAAATCAGTCTGACAGACTTTTTACACCCAGCTGAACACCCCCCTAAACTGTATTTTCACACTGAGCAATGCTTCATTTCTCAGATGCACAAATATCACTCTTACACACTACAGCTAGTTCACAGTCTAATGACAAAAACCAAACTCTTCTGTCTGAAAGTAGTTTAAATAGTACTTTAAAAGAAAAAAAAATAAGGCTGTGTCCCATCTCATTTTTAATGATGGCATTATATTTTAAGCTTTAAGATGACCAAAAACAGTGTCACCCTCTGGTATTATTGACATGATGAATAACCTATTGTTAAGTTCACTTTGCTCTTTGCCCTCTCAGAATTCCCCTTCCTTATGTGTGATTGTATTGTTTCATCCAAGGATCACTAAGATTGTATCCTGTTTTTAATACTGAGCAAAATATTACTTCTGTACTGATCTGTTTGGACTTTTTTACTGTGACTCATCTGATTGTAAATAAAGACAGCTGGGCAGAAGTGACATCCTGTTTCTGTGGTTTAGAAACAGGCAACTTGGTACAACAAAGATTCACGGCTCAGAATCATGAATCATGAAGAATCCAATTTTTTCCATGTGGCTGCCTGTCTCAGGCCCCTCCATTCAGGAGCTGTGTTGAGGAGTCCTTAGAGTCCAGAGATTCTGTGCTACACGTGCTGCCCTTTTCTTGTTGAGGTTCTTGGAAACTGCATTCCACTGCTATTAAAGTATGAGGATCATCATCTAAAGAAGAAAAAGAGGGGAAAGTAAGAAATTTAAACATTTAATTGTTTTGATTCAGGTGTTGCGTTTCTCTATCCTGAAAAACAAAGAAATTACCTTGAATGTGCTCAGTTGGTTTTGGATCTGGGTTTTTATTCCAGATTTTCACACCTATGATGATGACGATGGTGGTGATGATTAAGGCCATCAGAACTGCGATGATGATGACAGATAGCACCAATGATCCTTCCTGTTCTGTGAGACCAATTTTAAAACAGAAAGCACATATTACTGACTTTAAATAAAGATAAGCGCAAAACGATGAGGAGCAGAACATGTCTTACCAGGTGCCTTTGTACTGGTCACTGGGAAAACTGAAACCTCAGCACACTTGATGTCACTAACTGCAGTTCCCTTGGCCACCATCATTTGGTTTGGTTTGGGGCATCTTTGAGAGAGAAGAGTGGCAAAAGAACTCCACTGACTTTTCTGGGATTCATCAAATCTATTATTATAGCAGCGCCAGAACATGGCTATTTTTAGTTAAGGGCATTATCTTACTTTTCACTCCAGGGTTTGCACTTGTGGTTAATTTTATCATTGAAGGTTCCATGTGGACATGGCCTGCAACCACCTGTTCAGAGAATCATTGAGTTAATATAGCAGTCAGCGCAACAATGTATAGTGTCTGTGCCACAGTCAAGTGTTTATGTGTACTTTTACTTACGGTTTACAGATTCAAAGCCTTCGGGACACTCTTCCACACAGAAGGAACAACGGTCATCACCACAAACGAGTCCTTTTATGCAGCCACACTTGGTATCAGAAAAGGCTGTGCAAGGTTCTAGAAGGACTTGAGCACCTAAACATATCAAAAATGGAAAGTCGTAAAATCTTGTAGTCTTACAGATTTCAGTATGAGTTCATAATTTAATACAATACTGAGAAAAAGCTTTTATTAACATACCTACACAGTGTGTACACCTGTCACACTTTTTTGCTGTGGGGTTCACTATAAATGTCCCATTATCACAAGGTGTACAAAGATCTTTCGGTTTTGGACCACAAGCTCTGACCATGCGGTGTCCTACAAACATGTAACACACACAAACACAGATCAGACAAAAAGTCACATTAGTAGATTTCACTGAAATGATCTCCAACAACACTGTAATAGATATTAATACACAAGATAAAACAAGTGTCCCCCTCAGTGCTTCCAAATTTATTAATTGATTTAATGCTTACAAGTGAAAATCTCAAAAAAACAATTTTTTTTAAGTTCGAGATAAACAACTAACAGCTGCATTTATCTGGAATGAAACAGACAAATTCAATATATCTCCAAATTAGTGGATATATCAGCCATTTCATCTTTTCTTTTGTTGTGGGATTAGGTGAAAAACCACTGAAAGTATTTTGGTCGCACGTAACCACCACAGAGGAACTCGTCAAAGCCTGGAAAACGACGTCTCTCTCTCTCTTCCTTTGTTACATCCTCCTCAAACAGCTGGATTGAACGTGGATGCAGATTTCTCACTTCATCAACACACAGTGAACTCTAAGTACACAGTGTTTCACTGAAATCTACACAGCTGTAAAAAAAAAAATACAACACTGCATCCATCTATATCTTTATAAAAACACAGTCAGTCTGTTATACTGTCCTGCGTCTTCTTTCCTAAATAACTAAACTGCTTACCTGGATAACAGAGGTCACAGCAAACTTCGTTCCCATTTTTTGTCCACTTTTGGCAGCCTGTCTTCTCTTCACTGCACAAGCAGCTGTGAAGGATCATACAGAGAACCACCAGCCAGGCGTTCACAGACATGCTGCTGTCAGCTCTCCAGCCTTGAATGAAAAGGAATGATGCAGCCACTTCAGCAAAGAGCCGATTTAATCCAAATCCACGAAATATCCGCGGGATGTGTTTTCCACAAAAGGCAGTTGAACTTCTCTCAGTCTTCAGCTCTTCACTGAGCGTTCTTGCTTGCTCTCGGGTTGTTTACCTGTATATTATCCTGTGACATAAAGTGATATCGAGAGGAAGCCTCCCTTCGTCGTAGCAGTCAGAAATGATCATGTGGCAACCCCACCAGAGCGCGCCCGTTTTCATACAGTCATCAGACACGCCCCCGGGGGTGGGGGGCAGGGGCGGCGTTCAACAGAGAGGGGACGCACTTTTCTTTCTGTTAAATTTTTACAAGTTGGATCTGTTTGGTTCTCCAAAAATTAACATACAGGAAGATATCAAAAGAAAAGAAAAGTGAAAGTATTTGGAATCAGGCAATAATGATTTTATTGTCCCTGGGTGAAGGGGCCTCCTGATAATCTTCAAGTTCGGATGACTCAGGTCACAGGGTGGAATCAGTTCTTTTCACATGAAGGAAATGTACTATGGATGAGTGTGTTTCCTGGAATTTTTTTTATTTTAAACTACGAAACTACGTGCGTGTGTAATCATACCACTATGTTTGAAGTTCCATTGTCACGCTAAAATTCTTCAACTGGAAGACAATTTGGCAGCCTTTTTTTCTCCTCACTAATACCATCTGAAATGTGGCTCTAGGTGTGTCTGGAAAAGGCATTATTTCATAAACGCAAAAGTTCTTAATTCAACTCAATTTAATACAATTTTATTTATTTGCCACCAATTCACAGCAAAAGTTGCCTCAAGGTGCTTTACACTGTAAGGTGAAGACCCTACAGTATTAGAGATCAGGTGATCCCCTAATAAGCAAGCACTTGGCGTTTGGGGAAGGAAGAACTGCCTTTTAACAGGAAGAGACCAGACTCAGGGAGAAGCAGCCAGCTGCATCAACAGGTTGGGGTGAGGGGAAAGAGATGAGCAAAGGAGAGGAAAGATAGGCACAGACTATGGGAGAGAGAAGACAAAATTTAATGTAGCAATGTAGTAACACTACTTCATAGTAGCTTTTTCTTTTTGAATGTAAAGTGTACATTAAACAGTCTCTTAATTAAGCATGGGGCTCAACTACTTGTCTTGGAAAACAGAGGTGAGAGTAGACAACCATTATAAAATGAGAGTCAATGAAAACTTTGAGGTAACGACTTAATTTTTTTTCATTGATAGAGTCAGTGGCCGAGTTTAAAATATCACAACAAATCTAGCAATTCATGAGAAAAAAGAAATTAACAAAACCAGTTGTGAAGAATTGCTTATTGTTGATTGGTGCCAGTTTAAACAAAAGATGATTACTGCAGTTAGTAATAGGTATGACTTGAGGCAAGTGTTATGCCTCCCAGGTGTCTTCTGTGCAGCTGACAGGGTGCAGCTGGTCCTTCACATGCTGGAGCCTGCTATAGTGATCCTGCAGTGACTCTTTCCCAGCCAGGACGCTGTCTGTCATTCACAGAGCCAGTGGTGTTCAACCAGGTTCCTGACAGTTGGATGGAGCAAGCCATTTGTCTTGCCACCTGGCTGAACATCAGACCAGCCTGCACCACACCCAGGACCCTCTGATGGTCATCCCTTGAAAACCGCTGCATTTTGGCTTTGCACAGAAATGAGAGTGGTGGTCTTTTTCTTTTTCATGGCTATATATGAAAACAACCCCTAAAATCTGTACAAACCCTTTGTTGTTTGCACACTGTGGCATCTACTTAAAAGTTTTCATTGACTCGCAGTGTAGTATCAAGTTCCAATCAAAATAAAAGGGCTTTTAAACTGAGTTACATCTTTTCAGGCTGTTTCTGTCTATAATGGGAACACAGTCATAAAACTGGAACTGTAGAAGTCCTTCATGGTGTTTCAGATCAGCTTACCAGATTTGCTGACCTGTAGTTTGATCTAATTTGATGAGGTTTAGACTGTATGGTTCAGTAAACAAAGCCTAAAAGCGTAAGTACACACACACACACACTGACAAACACACACACACACACACACACACACATATATATATATATATATATATATATATATATGTATGTATATTTCAGTGATGAGGACGCTGTGGACTTTGGACGTAGATTAATCTGGACTCTGGACCATGTTAGTCTGATCTGGACTCTTAGTTGAATTTGGACTCCTTTAGGTTAATCTAGACCCTGTTGGGTTAATTTGGAGTGTGTTTTTATATATATATATATATATATATATATATATATATATATATATATAAAAAAAAAAAAAATATTTAATGAAAAAA
>VUQH01069015.1:19922-38263 GCA_015106775.1 Etroplus canarensis
TTGGTGTGTGTTTTTATATATATATATATATATATATATATATATATATATATATATATGAAAAAATTGCAAAGATATTCAGAAGAAATCTTATTGGTACAGTCCATGAAAGCTAGGATTGACTGTTGTCTGATGAGTCATAATACACTACAGAAGACCTGCTTTAAAAAATGCCACAGAGTCACAGGTTTGGCTAAAGGGCATTTAAAAAAAAATTCCCTCACCGCTGTTCACATGACGGTAATTTATCTCGTGAATAACACTTCTAATTCCTTATCTTATGTTATTAAGACTGGTGAAACTGAAATCGAAAGTGTTATTTGAATGAATATTGTGCCTAAAATGAAAGTGGGGCATTCAAACGTGTTATTTGTAGAGATATCAGGGTTCAATATTTTTATAGCCGGAAAATGCCTAATAAAAATGAATGAACAAGTGTGTGGTGTGGTGACTTTTGGAACACAGGGAGATTTGCTGACAAATGGGGACATGCAATATAATTACCTATCAAAGTTAGGCCATTTTTGGATGCTCTAGCTTGTCCTCACACACAATATCAAGTCAAATGTCAAAATGAAATTCCTAGGTCTTGGCCAGTGCGCCTCCACCTTAAATCTGACCATGTGTGACCTTGACCTTTAACCCTACAATCACATTAATGTTAACAGATCCTTTACAGGTGTTAACCACACAAAGTAGCAAAAAGTCAGCTCTTGTAGTGGTAATAAGATTTGTAATAGACAGACGGATGGATGGATCCCCCCCAAAAAAATAAGGCATAATAAAGTGCAAAAATGAAATATGCATCACTGTCATGACATCTGTCTGCTGAGTCACGTTTCTAGCGCTCAAAGATCATATGAAAATGACATTTCAAAGATGTTGCCTTTGACATTTTAATGCGTCATTCTCAACCAGTCATGTTTCACCTCGTATGAACGCACGACTTGTGACGCTATGTCAGTTAATGTATCTCATCTGCCACCCAGGCTATGAAGGACTTCCCACGCTTACTCTTCAGCCCCCACCTAAAAAATTCAGACGTGAAGCATAGTAAACTCCATTCTCTCAATTAACATAGTGGCTTGGGAAATACTTCTGAGTAGTTCGGTAAGCAGTGAAGCAGTTTATTCTGCTGGTAAATGAGCGTGTTCATATTTGCATGTAGGCTGACATAAGTCTCAGCGACACTCAACCTGCAACAGTTATGAAAGAAGGCACTTTTAAATGTGGGACTGCATGTTTTCACTTTACCTAATGCTCTGTATTTCAAAAATAATACAGGGGATTACAGATCATTCTGCTCTTCTGGGGGCTGCTGCTTTAGTATTGTGAGTTTTAATCTGCCTCCACACCACTTCCTTCCTGACAACTGTTTTATAACACCCCCAATATGTGGGTGGGTGGCGTCACTTGAAGTGTCAACAATGACTTCTCAGTGACTTGTGGGTCAGACAGGGGGTCTGTATACTGTATATTCAGCCTTTTACAAGTAACACCAGCCCACTGGGAAAGTACACGTAATAGCGCTGGTGCCTGGAAACTCCACTCAGCGGTGTTAAATGTTAGGTGTAGATGAAGCATCGTTGGTGCTGTGGTGATATTTTGCACCCAGCTCATCTATAATTGTGTCTAGACTTCAGAACATGACCATGTTCTTGATGACCACTCATCAGTCTTGAAAAATAAACACCTACTGGGTCGTGCTGTAAATTTCATTTGCTTGTTCCTGTTCAAAATTAGGTAAGGTTTTTTCTGCAGTAGTTTCCACAACACATTCATCTATCACACTTAGAATCTGAATACCAAGAATGACTGCATGTGGTGGCCTTTCAGTTTAAGTGCTCCAGGTAGAAAATGAAGACAACATGCTGAACATATATATTTTTAATTATATATATAATAAATTTCTATGTACAATTTATTCTTCTTTTGTAAAGAAACAAAATTAAAGAGAAAGCTTTGATTGCAAACAGTGTTTCATACTAAAGTGAGAAACAAAATGGAAAAGTGCTCATAAAACTAGCTTGTGTGTGTTTGTGTGATTTCCCTCTTGTAGCTGTATTTTAGGTAGATACAACAGGGGTTTACCATTGTTTTGCAAGGAGTTAATCATATGAAGGCCAGGATTCCCCTTGAAGTTGTTTTGAATGAATAAAATTAGAAATGTCTGATGACTGTCATGAAAAAATTTACATTGTAGATAACAGCATTATGAAGTGTTCATCACACAGTGCGAGGCTTTGGCTCTTATCACGATTTCTGTCAAAAAGCCCACACTTGAAGGAGACAACCCCAATGCTTTGTCAAACACGTTTACCTAATAACCCTTGGAGTTTGTTTTCACAGCTGTGATGTGTGTCCATACTTTGCAATCCTGCTGATTTTTAATAGTGTTAAAATAAAGTGTTATGAATGTCAAGGTTCAGTTGCTGACAGGAATAATGATACATTCGACAAAGCACAGCTAGGACACTGAGAAATGGCCACTGAGTCACAAAGAGTGATATGTGATTGTCGGTCAGTCAGCCATAGTAGACAAAGTATGACACCATCAATGCAAAATGATCACATAAATAACACCACTAAAATTTTCCAGTGTATGGATTCTTCCTTTAGAACATTGGCAAGAGGAAACTGCCTCCCCCCAATAATGGTAACACTTTAAACAAACTTAATTCATAAAATTTCTTTAAAGCAGTTGAGACAGTCATGCAATATGCAGCCTAGCTAAACTAATGGCTGGCTACAGGGTCACCTCAGAACTGATCAAGGTTAGTGTTTTAGTAGTTGGCAGGTAAGAGCTTGAATAAGCCGGTGGCAACGCCTCGACATAAGGGGAGTAGGGCCAGATGTTTTGTGTAACGTGCTAAATTGTATCAGTACACTCAGGAGATCCAGTCCAAGTTTTAGGCCCAGAAAAATATTCCTATGTGCAGGCCATAGTTTTTGGCCTGGGTCTGGGGATTGAGATCCAGGCCCAGCCAGCTTAAAGGTTGCAGAACAGAAAATGTCCTAGGTCGAGTACACACTCCCAAGAATATCTGTGTGGCATCTTTACAGAAATCAGCACACTGAATACCACTCACGTTTCACAAACTGTACACGTCACATCAATACAAAAGAGGGTTTTCAGCCAGAGTACCCCTGCTTGTGTGTAAGAGGACTACTCCTGTTGTGCTCTTGCTGCCTGTAGTCCTTTGCTTGGACATCAGAGGGACAGACAGATAGCAGGGGGCTATGGAGAGGGCCAGTCAGTGTCTACATTCTGAAGTTAGAGATGGTCAAAAGACTGAGAGGAAAAAAGAGAACAGGGTGAAAGGGATCAGGGAGAACTGTTCTGTGCTCACTGAGTTTTAAAGGCACTGTCCTGTCACATGATATCAACAAAGAACTCACAGGGATTGCCCATAGCATGCTGAAAGGACTGGCGACTGGCGGTGAGCTCAGGAGGAACGGCTGCTAACTCTCTCCCAGGAGGGGCTCCAGGGGGTGTGCTACTGCTGACTGAGGTCTTGGGGGCCAGACGGGCCAGACAATAAGGGGGAGGCAAGCCTGGGGGACCGTAGGAGGAGGCATGGCTTCGCTCACTCTGGGCACAGGAGCCTGGCCCTGCCTGGGTGAAGGGGGCGTGACTGTAGGTGAAGGAGGGGTGGTTGTTCTGTGAGACAGGGTGGCTCCTGTGTGAATGACTGTGACTGAGACTTGACCGAGCATGACTGTGACTAGAGATGGCGTGGCTGTGATGGCTCATTTGGCTGGCAGATCTATCACCACGCCTCCCTCCGCGGATCCCTGGCTCTGATTCACTGCATGTTGACCTTTGACCTTTTTCCTGTGGGGAGGACCGTCTACCTTTGCCTGCACTGGGGTTGGATCCACTGCTTCGGCTTCCTGTTGATGAAAAAACCAAACACATTTTAGTTTAGACTTCAATCGCAGGTATACATACACACACCCAGAAACACATGGTGAACAGCTGCAGCTCATCAGCTATAGATGATCCACAAGCAGGGCCCCATTCCAGAAAGCAGATTTTGCTAAAATTTTGAGTTTGTTAACCCTGCAATGAGGGAAACTCTGGGTTTTTGGCTCCAGAGAGATGGTTAACTTAAGCTCTGAATCAGTTACCGGGGTGACAGACTCTGTAAACCTAACCTTTTGGTTGCAGGGTTTCTCTAACAATCTCCGAGTTTCTCTCTGACTTGTCCCCTCATGCTGCACCTGAACCAGCTGACTGCTGCACGCTTTCTGCTGCACCAATAAAGTCCCTATCAAATCAGATTAATCAGACCGCATTCTGTTGAAGTTTGCACTTTTATAAATGTAGAAACGGTAGTTGAACTTTAGTTGGTTATTCTGAAATTAGCAGGAACATTTTCATAATCAGTGAGTCATCAATGTACAGAGACAGTATTTACATTGCAGATTTATTGTCAACTCAGAATAAACTCTATAGGCTTCCTCTTTCTAATTCTGGGAGTCTGTGGACAGTAAGGCAGGTTTCAGGCTGTCAGTCAGTTCCCCTGAACTGAAACATTTATTGTATGTTACTGTGGCAACCGCTGTTAAAATAAAACTTACCTTTATGCCCACAAGACACTAATCAATGAATAATCATTTGTCATGTTGTCTTGAGTTACGCTGAATTTGAAATGTCTGTCACAGTTGCGATCTTGGAGATTATGTGAACACTGAAGTGAACGTAAGTCTGAAATGACTTCAAGATTCTAAAACTAAACTAACACGTATTTTAAACTGAGTTTTTAAAACCAGGCAGCAGACAGTTTGACCGTAATCTGACTACAATTCATACTGAAATATGTTCACATGTCGAAATGCAACAATTACATGATGTTGAGAACATTTTCAAAAGGTACAACAGCTGAAAATTCAAATTATGAATCTCAACACATTTTGGACTGGAAATCACCTAACATTACTAGGTTCATCAGTAAACTGTGTCTGATCTGTTGGATCAATATTTTTGGCTTCAGTAGGTATCATCTGTATTTTTTCACTGTTACAGCTAAACAGTTACAATTAAAAAATAAAATGTTTAGGTAAACAGGATTCCTATTTCATCTATAGGCTACTGTAATCGAGCAACAAAAGCAAAGTCTTTCATTTCTAAGTTTCTCCAAATTCTGGAGTGGTATATACTGCTCAAAATAATTAAAGGAACATTTTAACAGTTTGTAACTTTGATTTTTTTTGTGTGATTTTGAACCCAGCCCTCAAAGGGTTGATGATTTTAGGTTCCACCATTATTGCATCATTTTGTTCTGAACAAATTACACAGTATTTGCCACTTTAGATTTTTAACTTGAATCAATATCTAATGTGCGATTTACATGTTCTCTTCATTTTTTAGCAGTATATAATTAAAAATTCAAGTTGGGTTACAGCACATAAGATTATGCATTTGATGTATAAAATTTATACTTTCTATGATGATGACTGAGTGGATCAAGCAAATTAAAATGACTCTTTTCTCCTCTCATGTTTGGCAAGATAAACTTCATGGTCCACATTGACAGCATACATATTCCTGGGTCCACTGGATGAAAATGGAGGTGCTGCTATTTATTTACCCGTTGCCATGGTGAGTCCTGATATCAGAGTTCAGTTGATGATGTCTTTCTGTCTTTACTCACGCATGCACTTATCTCAGGGTGAACAAACTCAGAGCTGACTGAACTCACTCTGATCGTCCTTTCTGGAACTAAAAACTCAGAGTTGTCCATCTCAGAGTTATTCAACTCAGACTTTTTGATTAGACTCAGAGTTTGTTGAAGTAGTCCTCTGGAATAGGGCCCAGCTAGTTTTGCTACCAATAAACAGTGGTAGGTCACACATTAAACTTCATTAACTGCAACAAAATTAAGCATGACATGTTGACAAAGGTTCTCCTGTTTGAAACCCAATATAATGTGTTAAGCCTATAGTTTAAGGTGTGACCAGATATTTTCTTACGCAATCTAGCAAAATAAGTCAAGGGTAAACATGATTATCTCGAAGGTTTTTGCCCCAATTTCTGATGCAGCAACTGATATTACGACTTGTACTTATACTCATACAAACACTGAAACAGTTACAGATTATAAATGTAAAGATGACACACCTGCATCAGAAAGCGATTACTACACAGCACTTCATAGACAATACAGAATAACTTATCTATTTGACAATGTTTTATAGTCAATTTCGCATTGAAAATATGTCACTGTCAGCCATTGATGCTGGTGATAAGCAACTGGTGACGTCAAACTGATGGAGGTGTATCACATTGTTGTAAAATCAAACATTCCACAGCTCCCCTGCCGCAATGAGCCCAACAGTACTGGGTAAAGTGGTGCATGATTGCCCCCTATCAGCGAGAATGATAGCACAAGCCTCGAAGTGCTCATCCTGCATCATGCACCTCCCAGCACAGTACGAATGCATGCCCAGAGGTGCAGAGAGGGAGAATCGGCTGTCAGGAGAGTCAGACACAAGATACACATGGACTAAAGGAAAATCATGGGACAGGCGGAGAGAAAAAAAACCCTTAAAGTTACAGCATGAGAGGTGGAGAACACTGAGGACAGGAGAAAGAGAGGATTGACAGAATAAGACTGAAGACTGAATGGTAAGATAGAGAGAGCAGCAGAGGAGGAGAGGGGGTTAGCAGGCTTACCGGTTCCCCCAGTGTCCGGGGACTACCTCCTCCTTCAGTCTACCGTTGCCCAGCAGAAACAGAGGGAACAACAGAATTACACACACCTCCCAGCCCAGACTTTCCCCCACTACCTGACGTACGTACTCTACTGCACCTCGCCTGTAAGCTCCAAACTAATATTACACCCATGGCTGTTACTGATCCTTTTCTTGTCACTCAGCTAAAAAAGAACATATGGAGAAACTGCCCCAAAAAAATGCATTCATTACCCATGAATGCTTGCTCTTGTCTGAAAGCTCCAAAAGAAAGAAATCTCTTTTTCAACCTAATGTTTACATATAAACTAATTGAATGAATGACAACTGGCTGAAAGCAAAACATGACAATGTCTGGATGAACCACTCAAAACAATGAAAATTAGACGGAGAGATGATAATACATAATTGACCTTTCTATGTCTGGGCTACCTGGTGAAAAACTATACTACAACAACGACACTATCCCCACCACTATGCATAAACCACCCTCCTGGTTCTCCATCTCCTTCAGTGCAGATAACAAAAACCATGCAGCACCATCACAGTGTGATTCAAAAATCAAAACAAAAGATCACTCAAGAACAAATGAAGACACATGGACTTAGTGTTGATCATTTCAAGCTGGTGATTGATAATCACAAGGTTGATCAGATTTTTTTTTTTTTTTGTGTACACACCCAGTACTGCAGAGCTGTCCGCTGCATGACTCAAGATGCTCATGATTGACCTTGACAATACAGGATGCATTTTAGAATACAAATAATTAATTGTGAATAATTCAATCTAATGTCAACTTCCTGCCCAGAGAGCCAGAAAAGCTAACACCAGCATGAGCCAGACACTCGTTATTATGCCAGAAATACGTATTAATGTCATGTTGCATGTTGAGTCAAATTATTATATTAATTAATGATAGGCTGATGGAAATCTCATGGCCCATCTTACCCCTCCTCATTGCTTACCCTCGCTGTGTTGGCTGCCTGCGCTCCCACTGTGGAAACTGTGGCATGGGTCCGAGTAGCCTGGTGGAAAGCTGGGAGGCGCAGAGGGAAAAGGAGGGTAAGGGAAAGGTTGCCCGCCCAGAGGCCAGGGATTGCTGGTGGGAGGTAGCGGTGCCAAAGTGTCCTGCTCAGAGCCTCCACCACTGGATCCCTCATTTAAATTGAGTGACGCCATGTCTTGATGAGAGAAAACATTAGCAGAGAGGAAAAGGTTTAGCACAATCCCTCCATTTAAAAAAAGCCATAAATATGGGAGCTGTTTAATAAAAGTGGACGAGAAAAGTGGTTGTACTTTGGCAGAGGTCCCCAAAGGTATAGTAGCACTGTTCCGAGAAGGTGATCTTGTTGACGGTGTGTCTCAGATAACCATGTTTCAACAGACTGCTCGCATATTTCCTTGCATCCCGTCGATCCTTGAATCCTTCTACTCTGGAGTAAAGCCAGTCCACCACATCAGCACCTAGCACAGCAGCAAATGCGCAGAGGGACATAAAAGTGCTTTGTCTGATGTGTTGAACAGATTTAAAAAATCTCTCAAAAGTTGATTCTGTTCATCTGGACGTAGGGTTTTCCGTACCCTACGTCCAGATGAACAGAATCAACTTTTGAGGCTTTATGTACCTGGATGATTGAGCATGCATCAAGAAGATTTAAAAAATGTTGTTCATATGCAAAAACCACACAGTGAGCACAGCTGCAACAGTTAGACAAGCAGCACAATGCTGGAAGACTTCTGAATAAAGTTGGTGGAGTTCATGTTGAAACTATGATACTGATACTTTTTAGACCCAGACGGAGGAAAAAAACACTGCCTAATGACTTGGAAAAAATTACAATAACCTGATGCTATTTCTCATATTTAGGGAGAAAAAACTGCCTCAAAGAAATGAATTTAATAAAACTTTCTTTATTGTTCTTTTTTGTTACTTTTTCTTTTAATCTTTAGAGGTTTAGATCACTATGCATGCAATAAATATCTGTGTGTATCTCCAGCCTATCTGCATTACATAAATTTAAGATTTGCTTCGCCTTGTTTTTCTCACCTATGACGGCATTGGCAATGGTGATCTTCAACCACATCCTGTCTCGAATCTCTAGGCCAGAGTCAGGCAACTGCATCACTTTGACAATGGTTGCCATGTCGGTTTTACTTGCAGACAGTGGCAAGTCATCATACTCTGAGATGGAGAGGGAGAAGCAGTTTAATTGTTTGAAGTTTTTCATGTACAGTACAGTTATTAAAAACTCATCTTTTATAATATAATAAAGGTAGCGGGTTATCTTTACCATAGTGAGGGTAAGGTGCTGTTAGAGCGGTGGTGTGTGAAATCCAGGCTGCAGGGTCAATGGGTCTCACTGGCTCAGCTGAAGAAATGAAACAAAAAATGAAACACAAAAAAATAGATTGCGTTAGTATAAACCTGCTTAGGACATGACAGCAGTTACACTGTTTGGTTGCATAAGACATGTATTTACTAGGGGGAATTATATATGATTTATTCTTACCACGAGGGATGGTGAAGTAGCTTCGGGGAGATGGGTCCCAACATTTGGCAACAGTAAGGCTAATTGGACTGGAGAAGAATGCAGACAATAAATTTTAACATTAGAAAAATTATACACAGAAATAAATTGATCAGGCATAATATTATGATCACTGACAGGGGAAGTGAATAACACTGAATATCTCTTCATCATGGCAACTGTTAGTTGGATGGGATATATTAGACAAGTGAACAGTTTTTCATGTGTTAGAAACAGGAAAAATGGGCAAGCGTAAGGATTTGAGTGAGTTTGTCAAGGGCCAAATTGTGACGGCTAAACTGTAGCTCTTGTGGGGTGTTCCTGGTCTGTTGTGGTCAGTATCTATCAAAAGTGGTTCAAGGAAGGAACAGAGGTAAACCGGTGGAGTCCATGCATCAGTGGGTCAGAGCTCTTTTGGCAGCAAAAGGGGGACGTGATATCGGGTAGGTGGTTACAATATTATGCCTGATAGGTGTATACTATAGTTTAAATACAGGCAAGTGCAAATAATTATTTTTTAAACACCAAAGACAGTGGAACAACATTTGGTTTAGGTGAATTATGAACAGACTGTCTACTGCATATTATTAACCATATTATTTTAACTAGATGTGACACCTTTTGCCTGTAAAAGACTCGTAATATCTCCCAGTCTGAGGCCAACGCCTTTATGAGATAACCCAGATCAGATCAGGGTGAACTCGAGAAACAAGCTGCTGTACCGATAAGGTCTGATCTTCCTTTATTATTATAGTACATTACTCTCAGTGCAATAAAAGTTGGAAAAAGAACATGAAATCTGGGGAAAAATTCAGATTTACTTCCGGATCAAATGCGATCCATTTTATTTCTCTGTCTTCATGTGGACTTGGGCTTTGGTCACTTAGTAGGTGTACCAGAATGTTAATGACATAGCAGCTCATCCAGCTCACAATCCATCACAATTCACAGAATATGGTAATGTGTGTAGCGCATAAAGAAAGTGATAAGTTTTCTTTTCACTGGTTGGCTGTACTGCACAAACTATCGGAGATAATTTACCTGAATTTCGGAACCACATCCTAAATACTCCCCTTCCTGCAGTACCTCTACAAAAGCCTGCCTGGCCAACATACCCGTTTATCCCCATTCTCGTGTCCCACCATCCCTCCCCTTTTTGTCTGTTTTCCAATTTTTCTCAAAAGTATCAGGAGATCCGGAAACCCAGGAGTGGCCGTCAATCTTCAATGAGGTCTTTCCCGAACCGCAACCTTTAGCTTAGCTTGTAGCATCATTGTCAATATAATATCAATAAATGTCATTAGTATTTGGGGTTGGGGTCTTGCTCGTGAAATGAGAATTAAAATCCACTGAGAAGTGAAAGAGGCTCACAAACAGCCATATCCAGGAAAAATTACCTCGTTCACCACCAAATGAAAGTGTCTGAGTTCCAGACAATTACGACTACATCAGTAGTAACCGTGGCCTTAAAAGGCACGAAATCGTGTTAATTCATCAGCATGTCATAGAACTGACCATATTACTGATACTAGTATAATGGTAATGGTGACAGGAAAGCCCCAACCACACTTTCCTAATGTGGGAGTCCAAGAGTAAGACCACACCTTCCATGACCAATAAGATCATCATCATCACCATCTAACACGGCACAAGCAGTGCGCAACATGTGTGGGAAAGCAATATTTCACGCTATTACCGTGGTACTAGCAGTAGGTCATCTAATCATCTAATAAAAGAGAACCACTGAAAGCATGATAAGAATAATGAATTTACGAATACTAAGGGAAGAATATTGGTAAATTAAGACATTATTATACCATAAATAAACCTGACAGCATTTATGTATAGAAGGCAGAGGGGCACACACAAACATTCAATTTTATGAACATCTTAGGCGTAGCGATTCTTGAGAAAATGGAAATGTGCCCATAAAAAACAATGGTGACACCAACTTCTTACACACTTTGGGTGAGGACCCATTAGGTGATCATGTATGCAAGTTTAATTCAAATCTGGCCAATACGCTAATGAAGTAATGATTTTTGTTAATTGTGGACAGACCGACACCTTGTCACAGTTTTTAACTCACTGCTCCTTCGGAGTTAAAAAGCAGACACTGGAGTGATATTGGTTTCATACAAATTTAACATATTTTTCCCTGTAACATCCCATTCATAGCTGGCATTCATAGTTGAGAGCTGAAATTAAACAGAAACCTAATACTGTACTGGCGGTATATACCTACCAAGTTTGGTGAAGCTCCTCAACATCTGTAGTGAATTATTGTGATAAATCGCAAATCTCTATAGCAGTGGCATGACCAGATCGAAAGCATAATTTGTCCTTATTTTCATTTTGTGGAAAGTGTAAGCTGCTGGTATTTTTCAGTTCCCAAAAATCATTCAATGACACCATTATACTGTAAAGTATTAATAAGGAAACCAAAACATGTTGGCAGTTGGCACTTATTCAGAAAGTCATAAAGGTCTCTTGCAAAAGTGATCCAAAAAGTTATCAAATGTAGCAACAACCATGCTGTGTTGGCAGCAATCATCATGTTTCTCAATCAGCTTTTCCTACTGCTTTAAATCCTCTGAATATTCATACAGCTCCCTGTCTGATTTAAGCTTCGGTTCTGAGATTAAATATTAAGTTATCGTCTGATTTTAATCATCTTCCAGGAAAAGAGTCAAATAACTGCAAGAGGTCAATGTTCTTACCCAGTTTTGGAAACAATCTCTCTTAGGATCCTGACGGCATCATCATTGCTCATGTTCTCGAAGTTCACGTCATTCACCTGGTTGACAAGTAAAACAAACTATGTCATCATATAAAACTACATGCGTCAACCATCCATTGTGATTTCCTGGCTAAAAGATTATTTTGAAGTTCTGCAAAGGACCCAGTTGTGTTTATGCTGTTATAGTGTGCACTCATTAATCTCTGCTGTTCTCTTAGGCCCTCAGATGCCTGCAAATCCTAAGCTGCTTTTGATGGAACACACACACACACACACACACACACACACACACACACACACACACACAGAGTCATAAAACAATCTATATTGTTCATACTGGGGGCCACAGCAGTTTGCTTTATAGTGGGTGTAGTCGCAGAGGTCAGCCGCAAACAGAACAAAAGATGGGGAAGGAAAAGGAGAGGCAGGATTACAATTTTTATGTAAGAGTTTATAATACAACAATGTCATTTTTAATATGCAGCAAAGGCACTGGATTTTACCACAAAAGATCTGATGATTAACATTTCAAATATCTAGTTATGGATGTGTACCTGTAGCAGCATATCTCCAGGTTCTATTCTGCCATCAGCAGCTACAGCTCCTCCCTTCATGATAGAGCCGATGTAAATGCCACCGTCCCCCCGGTCATTACTCTGACCAACAATACTGATACCCAGGAAGTTGTACTTTTCTGTCAGGATTAAAGCATCGAATGAAAAAAATTACAAAGGCTATAATATGAATCATGTATGAAATTGTATGATGCAAAAAAATAAGTTATGTGTGCAACTGGTTTACCCATGTTTAGTGTGACGGTTATAATGTTGAGGCTCATAGTGGAGTCTGTGATGCTGCTGAAAGATGATGACTGGAAAAGCAAGAAGCGGTTACAATGAATCTGTTGTAAATAAAAGTGGCACAAAGTCTAATTCAATCAGTTCACTCATCTGTTTCTACCACTCAGTGTCAATGTCAATTTCAGTAGAGGCATTGATGTGTCTTAGAAGTGTATACCCGATCTATCTTGGCCACTTTGTGCCTCCGTCTACGCCGCTTGTGTCTGCGCATCAGCTGTGAAGATGAACTCTGTTCTGTGGAACTACTAAGCCTGAGGACAAGAGGGAAATTCATGATACAGGAAGAAAGAAAAGATGAAAAAATAGGACATCAAAATAAGGATAGCGTGTGCAAAATTGTTAAGGTATTTAGAGCATTAAGTCAGAATCAGAATACTTTATTAATCCCGGGGGGGAAATTGTATTATTTAGGAATCAGACGATGCCTTAATTGTAATTAGGAATAACAGAACCTTTTCTTTAAAACTGTGTAAAAGTCTGTGTACATGCATACAGTTTCTGCACAATATTAAAATACATAATATGAACCAAGGTATTGGGCCACACCTCTTGATCACTGAATTAGAAGTTTTTTCTGTCCCATTCCCACAGGTCCATAAAAATGAATACCTAGCCATGCAGTCTGTTTTTACAATAATTTGTGAAAGAATGGATCATTCTAAAGAGCTCAATGATTTCAAGTGTGGTACTGTAATTGCCTTAGCAACATTGGACCATTCTATGCTTCCAACTCTGTGGGAACAGTTTGGAGAAGGGCTTTTTCTCTTCCAACATGACTGTGCCCCAATGCACAAAGCAAGCACCATAAAGGTATGGTTAGATGAGTTTGGTGTGGAAGAACCTGACTGGCCCGCACTGAGCCCTGACCTCACGCCTTTGAGATAAACTAGAATGGAAGTTGTGATCCAGGCCCTCTCATCCACCATCAGTGTCTAACCTCATAAGTGCTCTTCTGGATGAACAGGCAAATATTCCCACAGACACACTCAAAAATCTTATAGTAAGCCTTCCAAGAATGGTGAAAGCTATTATAGCTGCAAACAGGCAACCAAATCCATATTAATGCCTATGGATTTAGAATGGGATGTCATAAAAGCTCTTGTATTGTGTAGGTGGTCAAATACTTTTGTCCATATAGTGTATTTACAATAGTATTTCAAAATACATTAACCAAAACATTTCATTTGCTGAGGTTTACAGTGCTGTACGGTCATTACTCACAGCATTTTTATTGTTTGTAAGTTGCTGTATGTTGCCTTGAAACCTGCTTATTATGTCTATTCAAATACATGTCAAGCACACACTTCTGTAGCCAAATTGCTGTTGCAAATTCTTCACATTTTTTGGTGTTTTTGTCAACAGAAAAACATGTGCTCAATTCATCAATGCAAAGGCATCAATGCAAGTGTTTAAATGGTATGGATGGATAATATCTTACCTGCTAGCATCCTCATCTTCCTCGCTGTCGACAAATGAGCTGGACTCCAGCTCACTACTCATTACTGAGGCACTGTCGTAACCCATGGCTGAGTCCCTTGCGGTGCGCTCTGATTTGGAGTGACCGTTGATGCGAGGGACTGTAAGGAGAAAGAGCGCAGCAGCAGTAAGTCAGATGAGGGGGGTCACGCTGATCATTGTGGGGGTCATATCAGAACAAGAGAGTGCTGGAGTTGTTGAGTGTGGCTGAATTGAAAAACATCATGAGCAACATGCTGCCAGAAAAATAAAGTGGCTTTAAACAGTAATAATTCAGGAAGATGTGGATGTATTGTGGATGTACTGAAAGCTGAACTGAAAACAAGAACTGGAACTTAAATTAGACCTTAAATTAAAAATATCAACACAAACATGGAAACTTTATATAGTCACTTTTTAAATACAGTCTCATAAATGTACACAGTTCTGTACACACTGAGGTCTTTATAGAAAAACAAGGGAAAGCAGTGTCCAATGTATCAAATCTCCCAGCAAAGGGGAAACCATGTCTGTCTCCATACGTACATTGCCAGTGAGGTGGTGCAGTCTCAGGGTAACAGCGGATTGGCTGAAAAGGTCTCATAAGGCGAAGAGGGCGTGGTAGCCAATGTGTTCGCCAAGAGCAAGCAAAACATTCCAGCAATGTAGTAGTTCCCATTGCTAGCTCCGCCCAGAAGGTGCTCGCTTGAAAGCTGAGCTACTGCACACAAACAGTCAGCAGAGGGACGTGACACCCACTGTCAGAATTCACCCAACATATTTCCTCTCACACTCTGATGACTGCCACCAGAGAAAACAAAAAAACAAACAGAAAAGCAAGTGTGCAGGTTCACCAAGCCAGACTGAAAATCTGTGTCTTTGTGCTCCGTCTGTGCTAGCTGCTCTCTAAAAGCCAGCCTGAGCCCCAGACAGTCTCTGCCCACCAGCTGTCTGTTGACACACTTCACAGCTTATCTACAATAGAGAAAGTGACAAAAATAGGGAATAAGCATAAAGACACGCTATTAAGAGTGGTGTGTAATAAAACAAGAAGTGAGTGCTGTGACTCAGCAGCAAAGTCATGGTTTTAAATGAACATGTGAGACTTTGAACACAATGAAGTCCCTGACCTTTTTTCTAAACCTTTGCCATTTCCAATAATTAACGGGTTTTAAAAGAAACATCTTCTTCAATTTGTGTGGGCTATAGTCTTTAAATAAAGAAGTGGATAATCTAAATTCTTCTTTAACGGTTAGGATTTCCGTTCCTTTTTCAGAAACAGAAGTACCCTGGAAAAGCTCACAGCAAAAGAATAAAATGTCACCTTACTGCAAAACAACCATCCTGCTATTTTAATTATCTTTCCATATTAACAGTGGAACAACAGAAAAACTTTAAATTGATACAAAAAAATGACACAACATGTTCAAATGTCAAACACCACCACTGGGAATAATGCAACAAATCCCTCTCACCACAGCTGACAGTGTGCCTTCATCCGATGAACAGAGAAAGTGAGCTGAGAGTGAGGAGAAAGTATTGCCTCCTCCCTGCCTCTCATGCACGCAACTGGAGAATGACTGTTAATCCGTCTCTGACCAATCAGAGGATGGTATTCTCCATAATGGAGTGAGATAATGTGGGATTTTAAATGATGGGCCGTCCTTTCCCCTCCCTTCCTCAGGTAAAAACATCATCATGTTATTGAAAGCACTAAAGCTTTTCAGCACTAATACAAAAAACAGGAAAAAGAGTTTAAGACACTTTTAATAACAGTGGGCAGTTAAGGTCGCCAGCTGTTTTCTGGGCTTTGTGTAATACTTTAATTCAAGCATAAGTGCTTTGGCTTATCTATGTCATCTCTGACCTCAGCCTTGAATCCCTGACAGCTCTGAGCAGCAGAACATTTAATACCACAGCAACACTTTTTTCTTTTTTGGTTGCAGCCGTTCGCTGATACAACAGGTTAAGATACAGAGCACCTGGCAGCCTTAAAACATATCCCATAACTCCATGCTGTACTATGGGTCTTATACCTGTTCTCCCTTTTAAAATTTTCAGCTGCTGCATTATTCAAACTCCAACGTTACAACACAGAATAAAATCGAGAGTGGTATGTTTGCAAGTTTGAACGTTTTAACCAATCACTGTATAACAGCGAGCGTTCACACCGAGACAAACTCAACTGAAGCATGTGTATAAGGTGACAGGGGAATTCCTGCAGCTGATGATGCTGCAGGCACTGAGGCACAGAGGCGGGGCAATGAGCCCCTTCTTTATCCCACCGTGTGAGTGAGTGAAATTAAAGCTAAATTATTGTTGAATTACATTTCTTTGGGCCTCCACAAATTTACGAGCCACAAAACTGCTACTACACCGTGAAGGGCCTAACCACCTTCCCTCATGTTTTCACTTAATTAGAGATTTAAAAAAAAAACTAGCAGGCGCTAACAAGTGAGACAAGTAGATAGAATTCAAACTGTGTGTTTGTGTGAGAGGGAGCAGAATACATAAGGTAAGCCTTAAAAAAATCTTCTGTTATCTGTATGATAGTGTCGAGTAAACACAGGCCAGGGGCTGGAGGACGACGCGAAGTTCATTATGTTTGGGGTACTTCTCACCCACAAAACAACAGATGTTCAGCTGGCTGTTAGCAACAGTAGCAATATATCCGTGCCAAGTCAAAAGAATCATCATGCATCAGAGTGTGATCACGATGAAATCATTGGCTCAGCTCGTGCAGATAGTCTGCTAAGATACAGTTAAATCAGCTCTCCAGCTTCAGCCCTCCATACAACCCCGACCTGATGCTGTAATCTGTGATACTAATTGCACCACATAAATTAATGAATATTTGCTTAATGAGCCTGGAGAGCAGGATGCAAAGAGCCAGGCTTGCTGTGAAGAGAGGGAAGGGGGGAGAGAGCACGAGAAAGAGAAAGAGAAAGAGAAGGGAGCGATGGTTTTGCTTTGAGTAAAAACAATAGCAGACTGCAAGCGTTAGAAGCTGACTGTTTACTTTTCTCCATAATGTACCTTCAGCTGCTCCCTTGTATTCTCCCCAAGGGGTTGCCTCAGTGGATTAATCTGCATTATTAATTTGGCAGAGGTTTTACACCAGATGCCCTTCCTGACCCAACCCTCCATGGTGAGAGGTGCTTGTGTCCCCACCTGGAATCAAACCAGGGACCTTTCGCTTGTAAGGCGAATGTGTAAACCACTACACTACAGGGGACAATATTACTTCCGTCCATAAAACCAGAAATTTTGAACAGAACTGAAGCAGGTATCTGAACAGATCACCAATATGGATATGTTGATAACCACACACACTGTTTCCTGCTAAACCAATGCGCCCTATAATGTGCTGTGAATAGCACAGACATGTGATGTTGCCCAGCAGCCTCCTGTATTAAAAACAATGAGCCTTTAAAGAGAGTTTTGTGCCTCTTCTACTAAAGCGCTTTTAACAGAACTGCTATAGTCAAATGTCAAAACAACAAACCAAATGCATTGGCACTTGATAACAATTCACAGGAGCTTTTAAAGTCAAGATCCTATAAATTTCTTTTCCAGATGGAAAGGCTGCATTTTTATTTCAACAATGGCTGCAGCAGACTCTCTTGTGATATTTCAGAAACACTACAGTCCTCTGACAGGGTATAATCATCTTGCAAGTCTGGAGTGTGACTACCAAGTGGAAAATACCCTGTGACCATAAACCTGAGATGCACACAAGAAGCAAAGCAAGGACAATTATTGGGCAACATAGTGAATTCCAGAAACTCTGGCATACAGTGAACTTATTCACTTCTTATTTTAACATAGCTAATGTTGAACATGCATCACTTGAGCCCCAGGGGCCTTTTTTCGTGCATGTCTACTGTCTGTCATTTTTTGGTGAGTGACTTGTAAAGAGCATGAGAGTTAAATGAAGAGGTACTGAAAAGCAATAGCTTGGAAGTGACAAGATAATTGCATTTTTAGGATCCATCTGTTCTTGGGTGATAATACTCACGCTCAGTTTCTCGAGCTCTCCTCCGTGTGCGCTCTCTCTCTCGC
>VUQH01069015.1:38283-69198 GCA_015106775.1 Etroplus canarensis
GTGTGCGCTCTCTCTCTCGCTCTCGGCGGTGGCTTAGGAGAGACTCTGTACCCGTCTCTGTGTCCAGGCCATCACGACTGCTCACTGCATTGGCACTGCAATACACACATAGGAAAACTTCAGTTTGGTTCATAATGATGTACAAAACACAGAGTATCTCTGTCTGCCTCACAGAAGTGTTTCAAATTAATTCTCTAGCCAGCCTGTGACCAACACTCCTGAACATAATCCCCAGCTACAATATACTTCTGTCTGTTATAATATCAGTTTGCCTGCCATACAGCCTTGGGGGAATATGCAACTCATGTCATGACTCTGTTTCAAATTCAATCCCTCTGGCCAAAATAGCAATTTCATTGTTCGGCGGTATGTGATGTGTTTTTCACTAAGTGTCATTAATGACCAGATACCCTGAGAGGGAACCATTCTGGACAATACTGGCATTAATGAGACCTATTGAAAGCCCAGATGGTGCCTGGAGCATGATTGGGAGAGAGACAGAGAGAAGAGAATGACAGATCGCATAAAAAGTGAGAAGTGGTAGATCAGGTGTGAGCTGAGCCATAATCTGGCCTGTGTGCACTTGAGGTCTGGAAAGAGTCTGGGGGTTCTGGAGGGGCTGGCGGGCAGGTTGTTATTCTGTCAGAGGGCTGGAGACAATGTGGCCTCAGGCACAAGGGTTAAGGATCTCACTCTGCCACCGGGCTCCAAGGAAACCTGAGCCTGGTGAGAACTCTACTCAGCCCTGTCAGTCAATCGTACGCACTTAGATATGCTCGGAAAATGTATCTGACACGCGAATACCCAAATGATCATACCTGCATATATGTCTGTGCTCCTGTACGAATAGTGTCATATTCAGATTGTATAAGCAGAACAAAAGAGAAATAAAAGACAAGCAGGTGGGCCAACATCATCCTGATTCCTTAAAAAACAATGTTCTCATACACTTCAGTGGCTATGTGTGGCTGACCAATGCAAATTAAAAACTCAAGAGCAGACAGGATGCCGTGTCTGCTGTGTTCACTCAGTGGGATGAATTGCTCAATGGGGCATGCTTACACGCTTCTGCTACAGAGTACTAATGGATGCACCTGGGCCCGGCTTCACTGGCACAGGTCAGTGGACGCATGCAAATATCACTGAAGATGCGCACTTTAGGTGGATTTCTAGCGGAAGTGATTGGAAAGCGATGTGGTGATCGAAGTAGCAGTTACTGTCTGTCAGCCCTGTCACTGCCTCACCAGACAGATCTGCTGTTTTGGGAGGAGATTAGCCAAGGCACTAAGCTCCAGCTGTGAACAAATGCCACCCCTTTTCAATCCTCACACCTACCACCCCCTCTCACTGCTGCCAATCGCCACCCCCCTCCCTCCTGGGAAATAGAGATGGGCGCTTTTAATGTCTGTTAATCCGGATTACCAAGCAGAAGCACATCAGTGTGTCCATTCTCACGCCAAAACACCTATTCTGTGTGTGCTCATCAAATAGAGCTATTCACGCCGACAAACACATGAGATGCATGAATAAAGCACAATGAGAAAATGAAGTGATAATAATATTCTAGCCATTTTACAGAGAGCGTTACAGAGTGGAAGACTGGATTTATTTCAGAAAGAGAGGAGGTTCACTATAGGGAATTCACAGCGCTGGTTCCCTGAGAAAAAGGCCTGCCTGTCTGCCTCAAAAATCGAAAGAGAAAGGGAGAGTGAGGGAAGAGGCGGGTAAAGGGGCCAGCCGACACTTGGCTGTTTGCTCCACAAGGTGGCGGCAGTGAAAGCTGACTGGGAACAATAAAATCATCAGGACAGCTGACAGCCAAACAGCAGCGAGCAGCCCATAGAGGGCAAGAGTGAGCTGAGATGTCAAAGTGGATAAAGAGATACACTGAGACATGACAGATTGCATGTTCTGAATATAGAGTCTCAGCCATATTGCTCTAGTGCTGTAATGGCAACAACTCTTAGCCTCCACTGCCCCCAGCCTTCCTGGCTATATTTAGTGAGTGACTTCTCCTTAGTGAACACAGTTATATTTTTTCAACCTGCCAGTTTTAAAGTCTGGGCTCAGGTAGCCATAAATTTGAGAACATCTCCATTTTTGAGTGCTTAAGCACTAATGTGATTCAGGCCACATATGCCTTTTTTATCAGAGTATGGATGAACGCTCTTAGCGAGTGAATACAATGAGCCTCACTGAGTGCCAGTATTTGCCTGAAGAGGTTTATGCCGTCAAGGCTATTTCAAGAATCAGCAGCAATAGCGGTGTGCGCATCATGTTTATGTAGATGAGTGGAGTAACGCCTTACTCCATGGTTGCGTGGGTGGATGGGAACATATACACAAGTGGAAATAATACGCACACCCATGCAAGTTCCCACACTCAAGCCTTAGTACACATTTCATGCTATATTCACAAAGTAGCAGGGGCAACCATCTACACTTCCCATATGAGCCCATGACAATGACTCTCTCTGCAGCACTATCCACATTCTGATTAGCACATATGGCGTGCTGTGAAATAAAAAGGTCAACCAGTGCGCAGGGCTGCGCGCTTGAATACATCTGCCTACATGAGTGTGTGTAATTGTGCATATATGACGAGCGGCAATCAGCCTACTCACTGGAAGGAGGGGGGGCGTGAGTCCCCGATGCCCCCTGTCCTCTCAAGGGGAGGGGGAAGCTCTGGATGGCTCTCTGTGCACTGAGATCCTCCATCAGAGTGTGCACTCTCTGCCAGGACCAACTGAAAAAGGAAAGGAAATAGTCGCTAGAGATCAGACATATTCAGGTCAAAGAGAAACACACAAAAAATTAATAATAAAATAAATATTTCTTTGTATTCTATAAGCTGCATAGTGCAGAGACAGAAGATCAAAAGTAAACTCTATAGCCATGCAAACTCGAAGATAAACTCAGAAACAGACGTCTCTTGTGTACAAGTACACTCAGGGGAGGCCATGAAATGAGATGCTGCAAAAAGGCGAACCAGTGACTTCTGGCTATGCATGTACAACTTGAGAAACACTGCAAACTACACAGAAACTTAAAAGATTTCACTATTCTTACTCAGCTGAGTGTCAGTACAAAGGATGATTTACAATGACCCATCCTTTCATCTAAGCCAGAATAATGAAGCAGACAGCTGTGGAAAGACCAACAACTGCGTGGACTGTCATTATTCCAATGCAAGCCTGGGGGTTCGCAGGTATCACTATGGTGTCACTTGATTCTCAAATAAAGAGTGGGGTACTTTTTTCTCCATTACAAAGGATGTCAGTGTTATTGCAATTTCCATCACCTTCTGTGCTTGCTGTGTACTCATTGGCTCTCTGAAACATCTAAAGAATAAGAAGATTTTCTCTTCTCTTTCTGGGTTTTACAGAATTCCTGTCAAATACTTTTTAAATTTCCCCTCAAATATATTGAAATGTATACACAGCTTGTTGGATTGTGTATGCTATGTAAGTTAACATTAAGACGTAGACTACTTCAGAACTGTGGACAGATTTTAATGATAAATGAACACAACTAAGTTGGGGAATACTGAATTCAGAAATAATACTGATGTAAAGGGGATGATTGATCATGTGTGGACAACACTAATCCTCATATTATTGTCAATATCAGTGCATTTTCCAAAACGCACAAATCAGATGAACAATACAGTATTTCTTTGGTTTCTTTTGTGTGATTGCAGTTAACAAGGAGCCTCAGCAACAACTGCATGAATTGAAGTAAATCTAAGTCTAAATACATCACATGAATTTGCACCATATACTGCAAACAAGCCCAATGTGATCTGCAAGGGCTGTCCCTAGATGCGCCTTTCACAAGCAAGGACCCTGATCCCAAAATGCGAATGACAAATTTATTGACAATGATGCAATGAGCAAAGCCAGAGGCTGTGGTTTGGGGAAGGCCTCGGTGAGGATTGACAGTGGTTATCACCGATACCTCTGAGAGAGGTTGAAAAACAGAGAAAAGGAGAGGAAGGGTGGAGCGTTCACACAGAAATAAGAATAAATAGGTGTATAGGGCAAGCAGGCATTTATTGATGTACTGCTGGAAGGGGAGTGTTTGGGGTGTGGCCCACTCCCAAAATTTAGATAAATTATCTCTAATTAAATTACATTACCCTCACCAATGAATAAAACATGAACAACACAAAATTCACAATACCCATAATTACAACACAACACAAATCCCAACATGAAAATACGTGTAGTACAGCAAAAGACACAAACTCACACTTTAAAAACAATTTAAATGTGAGTTTAAAATTATTTCAGCCATGAACTAGCTTAAGTTATAGCCTCCTCAACCATGATACACTAAGGACAAAAGTATTGGGCCATGTACACATTACGACTACAGGAGCTTTTATGATAACCCATTCTAAATCCATAGGCATTAATATGGAGTTGGTCACCCCTTTTCCAGCTATAACAGCTTCCACTCTTCTGGGAAGGCTTCGTACAAGATTTTGGAGTTTGTCTGTGGGAATTTTTGCCCATTCATCCAGAGGTGAGGTCAAACACTAATGCTGGACAAGAGAGTCTGGCTCGCACTCTCCATTCAATTTATCCCAGAGATGTGCTATGTGGTTGAAGTCAGCAACAGTCAAGTTCTTTCACACCAGACTCATCCAACCTGTTATGGACCTTGCTTTTTGCACTGGGGCAGTCATGCTGGAACATAAAATGGCCTTCCCCAAACTGTTTCCAAAAAGTTGGAAGTATAGAATTGTCCAACATGTCTTAGTAAGCTGAAGTATTAACATTTTCTTTCAGAGAAACAAGCAAATAGCATTATCCCGCCTCCACCACGCTTTACAGTTGGCAGGTAATGTTCTCCTGGCATTTGCCAAACCCAGACTCCTACATCAGATTGCTAGATAGTGAAGCGTGATTTGTCATTCCACAAAACATTTTTGAAATACTCCAGAGATCAATGGCAGCATGCTTTACACCATTCCATCTGACGCTTGGCATTGTATTTGATGATGTAGGACTTGCATGTAGCTGCTTGGCCATAGAAACCGTGCTATGAAACATCAACACAATTTTTGTGCTGATGTTAATGACAGAGGAGGTTTGGAACTATTTGGAATATGTGGCATCATATTACAAAACCACACTCAAATTCAGTGAGCTCTTTAGAATGACTCATTCTTTCACAAAAGTTTTAAAAGGCAGACTGCATGGCTAGATGCTTGATTTTTTTTTTTTTACACCTGGGACTGAATGAAACACCTGAATTCACTGATTAAGAGCTGTGGCCCAATACTTTTGTCCATATGGCGTAGCTAGAATTCTTTGTCTATTAAGAATTATTAGTCTGTTAAGAACTGGTCTGTTTTGACTATGAGTCCGTTTTTATTTCTATACTATTAAGTTTAACAACATAGAAAATTATATTAATTTTCAAATATTTAAAAGTGAAATCAAAATCACTATACAAATGTAACATCTTTCATTGTTTTAAAACAATACCATAATAATAATAAAATAATAATAAAATAATTAAAGGTCTTGTGAATACCTGCAGTTATACAGCATCGTAGATCATGCTTCAAATGCAGGTGTTTTAATCAAGATATTTTCAAGCAGGAAGAAATAATGAATGCCAGAGAAAATGCTGTACAGTGAGATCATGAATTTTGTGCTGTTTCTAAAAGTAATGTTTCAGGCACTTTACATGCAAAGTTTAATGCAAATATTAAAAAAAAGAAGACAAGAAAAACTGTTAAATTATCACATTTCTCCCCCAAGAGCTTCAGGAATAATAACAAATATTTGTAAAAAGGTGGGCATGATGTAAAGAAAACATGGAGAAATCATGAAGATGCATATACTAGGTCTAACTGGTATCGGATGGTGCTATAGCATTGTCACATTTAATCACAAGTTAAAGCTTCAGCATCATGCCATGTTGTTGGTGAGTATAGACACTAATTAAGTGTTATTGAGCAAGACAGTACTTAACAAGTATACAAACGACACCATGTGGCTCATTCTGACCTCTGACCTCCCTATGGAGGAAGCAAAATAATGACTTTCCCCACAGGGATCAATAAAGTTCAATCTATATAAGACATTGCTTAAAAAAAACAGACAAAAAGCCACAAAGTAAATGAAATTACAGCCCTTTGAGCTAATTTATAAATCTTCCCTGCTAGTTTTAGATCAATATATAAGCCAGAGCTTCAACCTACATCCTCTGTCCTGTATGACACAGCAATGATTAAGGTGTAAATCCTTCTCTAATAAAGAGAGACTGATTAAATTTGACATACTCTATTGTCCCTGTAGACATGGGCTCATGGCGCTGTTTATCTATCTTAATTAGAAAACACTAGATCTACACAGAGTTAAGTACCCCACAGATTACAGCAGATCAGGGGTGACTAATAGAATAAATAAATAATTCGAAGTACATTCAAAAACATTTCATATTCATGTGTAAAACGATGAATAGCTTAAGAAAAATAAATGCAGTTTCAATAATATGTGTCAGATTTCCTAAATTAAGTCTACCGTCACTACATATGAATTACAATTTACCGATAAGTATGGATCTACAAAGTCGCAAAAACTTCACGTGCAGTATTCTGGAATTAAACAACAATGTTTTGTACTCCTTTATCACTCAGCTTGTTGATATCTAGAAATACTAAGATAACAACCTACTTACACTCCTGTGTGTAGTAATGCTGACATTATTCCCGGGGCTGAGATTTCATTGAAAAACTGGAATTATTAATGACCTCTCTGTAGTTTTTACACTTTGCAAAGACATCAAGTTGACCAGATGGGAGAAATGGATGGATTTAGCGGGTGTAAGTTTGACACCTCTGCAGTGAATGGTACAACTTCAGTGGTCAACGTGAACCAACTCTTTTTAGCAGGCTCTAGGTTTGACATCTAATGGATTCACTCACACCTTTAACACTACAGCTAACAGCTGAACGACAGCTTAAAGTGAAGAGTGTTTGATAACCTCTGTAGAGGCGTTACATGGTAGCATGTACACAATCCATGATCTATGAGTGTTTCTCATATCTTCAGGCAAACAACCAGAAGAGCGGGGTAGCACAGGCGGGCCATCAAGCTCACTTACCCAGGACACTACTCTCCCATTGAAGCATGGCAGCTTGGCGTTGTCATCAGAGATCTCTTCCTTGACAACCCTAGGGAGCAGGCAGATACACAGACAGACAGAGTCAGGCTAAACAACCAATAGTAAGACACAAAGTCACCTCAACAACACAACATAGTTCAACCTGCAATCCTGCCCAACAATGAGCAAAACCTACGCATTAAAAGTCCCATTTTTAACATTGCTTTCAACCAGCTTTGCACCCTTGTCCACATGGGGCAAGCTCAGTGAGTAGCAGTGATGTAACACTCAGTCTCTATCAGTGATTTATAGACACCATGGCGATCAGCCCAGTAACCCTAACCATAACAATGTGATAAGAACAAGTCAGCATGGATAGGGGAGGACTATAAATCAGTGATGAATGGGTCTAAAAGCAAATGTGAAGATAGATAGAGAGATAGACAGACAGACAGACAGACAGACAAACAGATAGATAGATAGATAGTAGAAAATGCCTTGTAACTGCGACAACAGGGCGTCAAATGTGTATTAATAGAGCAATCTTGTGTGAGGGCCTCCTTCACTTTGGCTGTAAATTCCCTACAAAAATACCTCCCAGTCACCCTTTGACCTGCTGGGACACAGTTCAGCTGGAGCCCATCACCACACCTGCTAAACTCGTGTCACACAGATCAAGTCTGGAGCTTGCTGAGGGGTAGGAGGTGAGCTGGCAAAACACACAGTGACACAGTCATGGGAATGTAGCATCCTAATATCTTTAATACCAGATAACAGTATAATGCTCTGAATGACTTTATGTATTGTATGTTGATTGTTTTCTTGAGAAGGATTTTCCCCAGAATGGATACAGCTAAGCATTTCGGAAACTCTGTGGAGATCTCACATTAGCTTCTTGGCTTTGAACGTGGTACATGAAAAGGGAGAGGCATGACTTGAGAGCAGCAGGAAATCCAAAGACGATTTTATGCAGGGGTGTCTCTGACAGCGACTTCGCAGCTTTTTCTCTCATCTTGTTTGCCAGAACTTCCCTGCAACTGAAATGATTAGCCAAGCTGGTTGTGTTTTTGTGTACACTGCTGTTGTGGGAACCGTATTGCTGGGAGTGGTGGACAGAGATAACGTAGCCTTGTGGCTGGAGCTGACGACCACTGAGTCTGCCACTGTGGCATGTTCCACCTCAGGGAGGAAAAGGGAGGGAGGTGAGGGTTGACTTTGCTGGCCGCTCGTTAGGTAGGAAGTGTTTGCATCCTCTTTCTCAAGCTGCATGAACAGCTGTACGGTGACTTGTGAGGATGTGGGAGTGGCCTATATAAATAAAATAGCAGCAACAGTTCTTCCGAATGTTCAACAGAAATACTCGATAGATAGATAGATAGACAGATATAGATAGATAGATAGATAGATGACAAGTGTAAATGTAGTTTATGCTTTTTTTCAGCGATAACAGATAATGTCTTTAACAGCTTCCATCTGATATCAGAAACAGCCTTACTTCCACTTCTGAACCCTAAGCACAAACACACATATGTACAAACACACACACAAATCATAAGCCCTGTTTAGAGAGAAGCATGTGTCTGGTGTGGGCTGCTGTCAAAGATCTGACTTCTTAGAGCTGACAGCTTAAATAGGTCTTAACAGATTTCACAGGATAATGACAAGATTTACCCTGGTGATCATGGAATATTCCACCGCTGGATATATTTGTGTAGCTGGGAAAGATTAGACATGTTTGTTTATGCTTTGAAAGACAGAGGAGGGTTGGGTAACTTGCAGCCTAAAGCAGAAACCAGAGGTAGGACAATCCAGCCAACACAGGCCAACCATCCAAGGACTTTAGTGGGCTGATTGCTAATGATATTTTAAACAGGGCAGCAAAATATTTGTTGTCAAATAAGTTTGTGAACAGATCAATTTCAATATGCCACCAAGTCTCAGTAAACATCCTAATTCAGGCTTAATCAAGCATAAAACTGTTGACAATAGCGCACATATGGTTAATGGCACATAATATTTAGAACTGCGAAGTTAAGCTGTTTTAGTCCAGTATGTGATCATTACCACTGTAGGAGCATTGCTGTCAATGCTAGAACATCAAAATGCAGTATAACCTTCAAATCTGTCACAATCCTTAAATTATAAAAAAACAAGCAAGGAGAGACAGGAGTGCATTTGTGCAGAAAGCTGCAGATTTTTGCCGTCTAACTACACAGGCTCAGCATCCCCCTACCAGCCCCCTATTTTCCGAGGCACAAACAAGACTGTTTCTTTCAGACCTTCAGCTTGGCTGCTTCCTCAGCTCCACAGTGCCTCTGTGACTTGCATTATAGTGAGGTCTAAAACCCACTCACCACCAGTGGCAATGACAAAACGCCATATCATCACCTTGAAGTCTCCGAAAAAAACCAAGTGGGTTGCTTCAAAACAACCCGGCCAATTAGCTTCCTGTCTTATGAATATGGATGAATGAATGAATATTACTGAGAAAAAAAAAACAACTGAAGTATGAAATGTGTACAAGAAATGTTCATCGCTTAATTTGCTGTGCTCTGTTGTGTGGATGGAAATGCCACAGCCCCTAGTTACATGTTTTCCATACAGTTCCAAAGGGACCCGAGACGACATGTTCACTGCGGTAAGCCGAGGTAGTCGAGGCGCAAAACCGTTTATCAAATATGTGTGTCCATTCCTTAAAGAGCTGATATGGCCAGCACAAATGTAGTTTAGTAATCCCATAAGAAAATGGCAGTTTTTTTCCCTGCACACCAGGGGGTCTACTACAGAGAACCTTGCACTGACTGCTCATTTACATTTCAAACACTGTCTATAACTGCAAGGGATTTGATGTTTTCCCTCTCTGCTCAGCAGTCTTATTCCTCCCTTGCTAATTCTCCAGCAGCCATACTGTCTGTGCGTATGCAGTACAGCCTGCATGGCTACCACAAAGCACTGCTTTCCTCTGTGCCTCTTACTGAGTTTGCTTCCATACTGTGCCAGTACCATACGGCACTGCACTCACAGAGCCTGAATATCCAACCTTGACTCAAAGGCAGAAATGCTCACGGAGATGCCTTTGTAAAAAGTGCATGAAACTCCAGCAGTCACACTGTCCAGTTTACAGTGTAATTTAACATGCCTTGTTAATGCACATGTGGGAAAACAACCTATGCAGCAATGTGTTCAGCAACTTGGAGTCATGTCTCCATGTGGAGAGAGCAAACATGCTTTGTTTGTTTCCATAATCTGCTTGTCGATCACCTGAGGCCCAATGAGTGGCCCGGCCTGCAGCGCAAGACAGGCAGGAAGCCAGGGCTGGGGACAAAGCGGAGCACCAAGACTAGCCTGCCACCAGGAAGAGCCAGTTTCCCTCACAAGGTCAGGCTGCAGTGGAAATGTATGACGTTTGACTCTGTAGACACTGCCTGCCTCCGCATTTCCTCAAATCATTTTTGCGATTACGCTGCTAGATACTAATGTACATTGGCTCGTGTGTGACTGTTCAGACTGGAATGAGAACAGTCGCTGACACAAATATGTCATCCTCAGCAGAGGCCTGACACAGACCGATCTTGCTGACCAAGAGAACTGGACGGCTTTGTAGACCTGGTGCAACGCCTGAAAATCAGGATGGGATCACAAAGTGAGGAACAGAGAAAAAAAAACAACAGAAGAGGAAAAGCAAGGAGGAAATATTTCTATTTTTATACTCATAATTTTCAGCATCCAGTGGCGGTGTTGAAAGTAATTTGCATGCCTTTCTAGAGTACAATAAACAATAAAATAAGTTGAAGAAAAAAAACAGATTTTACAAAATTTGTGAAGAAATATTTTACACAGCTTATTGTGCGACATTAACAACCTCTCTTTTGGTTCCACATAATCTACAACATAATCAGCAGTAGCAGGTTAAATTATTCCATGTCTCCCTCCTAATAAGATCAGCTGACAATAACCAGTGGATTGGAGCATATAATGAGACAGCAAACAACTGCACCACCACCATTTATTATTTAACCTACATGCTTTCCTTATGAGGGCAAAGAAGCATGTATAATACAGCCAGCATTACTGTAATAACACTATACATTACAATGTTGATTAAAAATGGAGCAGAACAGCCAGTTTAAGGACTGATAGGATGATGCACAGTCACTATCACTGTCATGTGGACCCCCAGTTGCCCTGGGAGCCACCTGCAGTGCACTGTATGTGTTGGTAAACAAAGACAACCAAGTAAGCTGTCAGTATTTGTAGAAACGTTATTCTCTGTTCTGTACTAAAAATCATAACCAGACACTGAGGGGGGGGGGAGCCACTGTGAACCCTGGGACGTTGAACCTTGCTCTGACATTTATATTCCACATGGTTAATATATTGGCATTAATATGAGGCGCAGGGGTCTGGCTCTGGGTAATGCATGCAGGGCTGCGTCATTAGGGCTCTGGACGGATCTGGTACAACTTCAAACACTCATGTGCCTCCTCCACTGAGCTCAGGGTAGCCTGTAATAATGAGCAGGTGCCAAGAGCAGACATGATACTACAGTTTGCACACATGTAACAATGTTACAGCCAGGATCGTTTGATGTAGCCCATTTTAAAATGTATGTACACATGTGTGTGTGTGTGTGTGTGTGTAAATATATACCGCAGAACACAGCAAACTGAGCCACACGAACAGGCTAATAATAATCACCGACAGCAGCCACTTACCCAAAATCCTGGTCCATGGATTTGAAGAAGAATTTGTAGCTGTTGACCGGCCGATTGTTGAGGACATTTTTAAAATCCGCTAAGGTGACTTTCTCGGGAGAAACGGACAGCTTGACCAGATAAGGAGTCTCCTCCTCGTCAATGTGATATATTATTTTAGTCTCCGCCATGAGAGTGAGAGGACAATCATTGACAAGGAACAAGGGTTGGCAGCGCAATAAACAGGCCTGCTATGTTACCAGCTACCCGGAGAATAACATAACAGCATTCCCTAATACATAACCCTGTATGGCCCACGACGGAAAATACAGCTCCGTGTCTTTGGCGAGCGCAGCGAAAATCCAGGCATAATCGCGTTATGAGCGCCTGTATTCCTGCTCCAGTGTGAGTCGGTACGGTGGCTCTCTCGGCACTAAAACAGGAAGGGACAGTCCACATCCTTGCGTTATGGAGTTGGGAATATATTGCTATTTTTCACAAGCTAATTGGTTAGACAGTGCTGTCATCTAGTGGCGTGTCTGGGCTGTGCGCAGGGACCCAGCTTATACAACACATTCATAGTTTCCTTTCCAGTAGCCCACAGTCATGACATGGAACAAAGAAGGATGTGCACTGGCCCAGTGAAGCGTGGATACTGCTTTCCCATCACTGTTATTTACTTTATATTGCATTTTTTATTGTGCAAATCCAGGATTCTCTAAAAATGTTATGTGCACACTGTTTCCTGATCTACTGAAAATGGAATGTAATCCAAAAGATATGATAACCAAAATGCCTGGTTGGTATATTGAAATATTAAAACACAGTCATGATAAAAGAAAGTTTATGTAGTCCTATGAAAAACTAAGTACACCCTTACTGCTTCCATAGGAATGAAGAGGGTAAGTAGGAATCAGGTGCTGTTAAACAAATGCACTCAGAAACCTCTATAAAAGCAGAAGTTTGGGCACTTTGATGGCCTGGAGCATTGAGGTGTGTGTTGATAGGATGGCACAATCTTCCCAGGAGTGGAACTCCCAGCAAATTTACACCAGGGTCTGACCCAAGAGCCCCATCTCGGACTCTGCAGTACGCAGCTGGCATGATAAATGTTAAAGATCATGACAGTACAGTTAAAACAAGACTCCTATCTCCTAACGCTCCTAACACCTATTGGCTTGTTTGGAAGGGTCACCAGGTGAAAGCCCCTTCTCTCAAAAAAAGAACATGGCAGCGTGGCTTAGGTTTGAAAAGCTGCATCAGAATAAACTACAAGACGTCTGGACTAATGTCCTTTAGACAGGTGAGACCAAAGTGGGGATGTTTGGAGAAAACCAAACACAGCACGTTAGGGCAAACACCAGCTGTGCAGTGGAGGGATGATGATTTGGGTTTATTTTGCAGCCACAGGACCTGGACACCTTGCAGTCATTGAGGTGACCGTGAACTCCTCTATATGTAAACATATTCTTGACTCAAATATGCAGACATCCGTCTGAAAGCTAAAGCTTGGCTGAAACTCATACAACAAAACAACGATCCCCAGCACATCAGCAAATCTACAACAGAATCGGTGAAAAAGAAAAGAATTAAGGTGTTGCAGTGGCTCAGTCAAAGTCCAGGTCTCAACTTGACTGAAACATTGTGACGGGGCCTTAAAAGAGCTGCATACACATAAACAAATGCCAGTAAACCTAAAATGAACAGAACACTGCATAGAAGAGTGGACCAAAATTCCCCTATAACAATGAAAGAGACTGATACAGAGAAGACAGTTAATTCAATTTACTAGAGTTCTGGTAGTGTAGTGGTTTACACATTTGCCTCACAAGTGACAGGCGCCTGATTCGATTCCAGGTGGGGACACAAGCCCCTCTCACCATAGAGGGTTGTGTCAGGAAGGGCATTCGGCATAAAACCTCTGCCAATTTACCAATGTGGATTAATCCACTGTGGTGACGCCTTGGGGAAAATACAAGGGAGCAGCCAAAGGTACATGAATTAATTTAATTTGATGCTGCTAAAGGTGGTTCTACAAGGAAAATGAATCATGGGGTGTACTTAGTTTTTCACAGGATTGCACATTATTACTACACTATAAAAGGCTGTTATTACTATCTCAAAACTTTCTTCCACTTATTCATCATAAGTTAATACTTGCTCATCCATTGAACAGATAAGTGGGCTAATGTCTGTGTAGCCTAGGGTAACCAGGTGTCCCACTTTTATCCCTTGTCCTCACCATTCCACATATTGATACAAGTGTCCCACATTTTGATTGGCTCTCTGAGTATCACATGAAGCATGTGGCTTAGTAAGAGATGTTATCATCTATGGATGCATCCCTAATGAAAAATAAAGATGGTTACCAGACAAAAAAGGAGCTAAAATGACAGTTTTAACACTTAATGCAATGGAAAATGTAATACAAGAGTGTACAAAGAATAGTACATATAACTTCAGTTACCACTTAAAATATTTTTCTTCCAAATTATCATACCAGTGGAGGTATATAGATGTCTAAGAGAGAGGACAGTGGACCTTTTAACATGATCTTGGAAAGCGAGAGGATGCCTGAGGAATGGTCAATAAGGCACTGCTACCAATCTTCAAGAATACGGGTGATGTGCAGAGCTGTAATAACTAGAGAAGGATCAGTTTGACAAGCTATACCATGAATATATAGGAAAGAGTTGTTGATGCTAGGCTGAGAGGTGCAGTAGCATGACTTCATGCTAAGAAAGAGTACTACAGATGCAATGTTTGCTAAAAAGGTCAGAAGAAGCCGCATTTTGTCTTTTTGGATCTAAAGACTAGGTTAAGCAGGAGTCTCCATGGACTATGATATTTGGAAAAGCATTCTGTAGTGACAAAGGGAAATAGGTGGAGGAAAGTCTGGAGGTATGCACTGGAAAGAAGATGAATGAAAGTCAGTTGAAGCAAGACAGAATACGTGTGTGAATGAAGGTGAGGCAGGTGGAATGATGAAGATGCCAGGAACTGAGGCAGCGAAAGTTGATGAATTTAAATACCTGGGGTCAACAAGCCAAAGCAAAGGACAGTGAATAAGAGAGGTGAAGTAGAGAGAGCAGGCAGGGTGGAGTGGGTAAAGACGAGTGTGACAGGTGCTTTGTGACCGAAGGACATAAGCTAGAGTGAAAAGGAAGGTTTAAAAGATGGTAGTGAGAGCTGCTATGTTGTATAGTGTGGAGACAGTGGCACTGACGAAAAGGAGATGGAGCTGGGGCAAATGAAAGAATACAAAGATCCTAACCTGTAGCTTGCATATTTTGGGTGTTTATATTTCTAAATTAGACATATCAAAATTTGACTATCCCCTGTCCCCTGTCCCATACTGTCCCACACAAACACACTTCTTGCTCCACACAGTTTGTTGAGATTTGGTCACTCTAATGAAGCCCCTTGAAACAAAAATACTGTTTGGTTTTGCAAATCTTTGGTAGAAGAAATATTTATTATAAGAGACCATCGTTACAGTGTATGCAGGCAAGCCAGAGTGAAAAAAGCGAGAGAGCAAAAAAAAAAAACAGAACTACAATTTGCAATTTCGCATTACTGATATAGTAGACACTCTTTTTCCTCATAGAAATATAGCCACACAATTGACAACATGTACCTGTATCATTGACCAGCAGATTCAGCCATGAAAATTCAGTGTTTCACAAACCAGGGTCCATTATAAATGTTTGATGCAAACAGGCACGGATCAAAAAATTTCCTGAGTTTCCACAGACTGAGCTTTAAGTCCATTATCATACAACTTGCAACCTTATTTTTCACCTGTTAGATTATCAGTGAACAGATTTATTTCAACAGGCCATTGTACAGTATGTCTAGTTGGTATTGGGAGGAGAATTTTGGTCTGACTTTAGGTAAGTAAAAGCCATAAAAGTGAAAAAAAGTCATCCCTTTGTCACCACAGTTGAGCTCTGTTTGTGTGCAGCTAGAAGTATGTCATACTTATTTCCAAACACCTTTTGAAAATGTCTACAGCATACAGTAAATTAAAGTATGAAACATTATGGAATACCTTTTATAACTCACAGTACAGCAGAATTTGTGCAAAAAAGAAAATGTCCAGATTTCAACAATTAGTAAGAGCCATAAACTTGTAGCTCCATAAGCATGCACAGTACATGAAAAACATACCTCAATAAACAGCATGCATTTAATAAAAACATATTTTAAAAGTATAATAAAAGAAATGCTTTGTTTTAACATAAACCAAACAATGAATGCAAAGAGTAAGGATCAAATATATGTTCAACCATGTAGGTATAACCGCTGGTGAGAAAGCAAGTTATATGTATTTTTAAAAAACGTGTAAAAATAAGTGATGATTTACTGAAAAAGTTTAGTGTGCCATGGTTACAGCAGAGGGAGCATTCCTCCTGTCCTCTCTTGGGTTTTCTGTTTTTTCCTTTTTCTCCACGGTCTTGTACTCTTCCTGTGTTTGCCCTGGACCTGCCAGCAGCGTCTCCGAAATATCACATTCACTTCCACATCTTCCCATCAAATTCTGAACGAGGAGGTGAAAGAGAGGACATCATAACACTAAAATCAGTAAACAAACACAAACAGCACAATCTTCATAGCCATATAAATACACAAGCTCTGCTCACCCTTATTGCAGTCTTTAGCCATGTCTCGCTCTTTCAGTAGGTTGTTTTTGTACTCTGTGGATTAAAGCAGCCATACAGAAAATGAGAAATGAAAATCGAAGCATGTTTATTTCATGTGTTTGGAGTGAGTATACTGCACCTGAATTCAAAGGATCTTGGTTACAGGTCTTCAGCTCTGTGCAGTCTAGAGCTATTTCACATCCACTGACTGCATTTCCCCTGTGAAGAAATAGGTTTTGTTTTATTTACAGATTTAATGTAAAGTCAAAATAGTATAACACTAATCATATAAGAATGTCTTACCGATGGGATCTACCCAGCTCATACTCCAACACTATAAAAAAGATTGAGCTCATATTGTAATCAATATCCTTTTTAAGATTTTAAAAATCAATTAGGTAGTAATATACAAGTGAAATAGAAGTGAGGATATATTGAAAAGTACCCCTCTTTTTGCGCTGTCGAGTCAGGACAATGACAGCGATGACGATGAACCCCAGCAGTAAGAATGTTGCCAGGAAATAGCCCAAATGCTGCATGAAATAATTTCGATGTTCATGGATAGAGGAATTAACCACATGTGACGTTTCCACCTTTTCTCCTAAGAAAATAATACGAATAAAATTAAATAAACTACTTAACTATCTCACAAAAATACAAACTCTAGGAGAATAAATATTACACGTAGTAAATATCAAGTGAACTCAGTAAAACCCTGAAAGAAAACAATGCAATGTGTCACAGGGATTTTATGCTCATATTTTTAAAATAAATTTATTTTATTTTTACATTAGATCAAAGTAATGGCAATGAACAAGGATCAAAATGAAATGTAGCTCCAGGTAAGTAGAGATTTTTATTCCCCTATACGCTCTTCTCATTTGTTTCCAAAAGAAAGAGACCGAAGGAGGGAGAGCAGAGAGTTAAATGTCAAAACGCTGTTTGGCGGTAATGACTTCCAGACCTGATGTCATGCAGCTGTTATTTTTTTCTCCTCAGAAAAACACAGGCTGACCAGAAAAGAGAAGTGTGAGGAGAAAGAGGCAAAGTCTGTAATGTGGTCTGTCTGCGTGTCTGTATTACTTTTCCGTTTAAAACTATTAGTCTCACAAACACAGAAGCCTAGTTTGTGCCTGTATGGAAAATAAATCTGCGACACATTCAGCAGAGTTCATCAGTGAAGCAGACTGTCTGACAGGTTGGTCTAAACACTGCTGGCAGCATATAGTCTCACAGTGTTTGTATACACTATCTAGATAGTTAAAAATAACCAAAAACAATAAGCATGGAATGAGGACCTGGAGATAAAAAACCATAACAAAAAGAGAACTGTTTACATATTCTCTAACCGTTACGTCAAACCATAATGTATCATTTAACATAACAGAGGTGTTCCTAATATAGACCAACATTTGCTCATAAATTAAGAATAAGTTTATTCACAGAAAATAATAACATATATGGAATCTCTCTTTATCTATATATATATAGTTCAATATAGTTTTTCTTTCTGGTCTCTCATTAGCAGCTGAATCGGGTACACTTAACTAATGAGGAACTAATGAGGAAAACATGCAATGTTTTATCTGTGGCCATGCTTTCAAAACCAGCCAATCAAGAAAAACAACACTTATTCTGACTTAATTATCCACCTCCTCAGAGGGAGCTTGCTTCATAATTATCAGCTGTCATTGTATAATGTACCTAATATGCATGAAAATGCAAAGACATATCCAAGGTCATTGTCTCTAGAGCACAACTGTCCAGAGAGCGCCTCAGCTATGTTGTAGCAGTGGTCCATTACCATTTTCTTGCCAGATCAAGTGTGTATGCATTAAAGGCTATTTCTCATTTGCTGTTTTTTAAGCAGTGGGACATCGATCATTTGCAAGTCAATGAACTGAAGGAAAACAGTTTTCATTTCAAAGACTGGCATTTCTCTTGAACTGCAGACAGCTCACAAAATGCTTTCTTTGTGATTAATAAGAAAATCGTGTTTGTTCATGTCATAAATAATGACAGCATTAAATTACAGCTGTGAAAAGGACTCATGTCATTTGCAATGTCAGGTGAAGGCCAGCACCTGGGTAAATAAAAACGATTGCTTTTTCTAACAGACAAGAACGGTGAAGCATAAAGAAGGTTTAAGTTCATAGCAGTGGTTTCCTCAAAGAAAAGTGTGCCATCTTCACAAGTGCATTTCTTTCCAGCATAATTTACAGGGTTTTTAAATGGGCTGTCATTTATTTAAAGGGAAGGAGAATTTATAGTCTAACACATACTTTCATACCCTCCCCTTACTGTACTCTTTCATGTCACAGCTGGTCCAGATGTTGAACAGATGGGCCAGACTTCCTTTAACTGCTGGTAAACATGTCTCTACCAGAGACTGATACACATCGGCAGAGAAGTGTAGGAGAGACTGGGACAAACAAAACTAGAGATGCAATGTAACCAGCCTGTGTATATAGTTGGGACTTTTAGAAAAATGTTTAAAAAAAACCACACAGGATGTGACCATTCACTTTCAAAATCACTAGATGTTGGAACCTTTTCCTCTGCTCAGTTCAGCAAAATGCAAAATCTCTCCAGATAAACAGAAAAGCTGTGAATGCAAAACATCTGGTGAGGAAAATAAGACCATTTCCACTGCAGCCAATTTAAAACTAATTAATGTAAACAGAAAAAGCTACATAGAGAGGTCTAAAAAAATCCTATTTTCCAATCTGTAATATAAGATTATTAACCATAAGAACCTGAAAGAACTTTCTTTCTTTCTTTGTCTCTTTACTTCATTTTCCCCACTTTCTTTATTCCTTTTTTCAATCTTCATTTTCTAAACTTTCTTTCTTTCTCAACTAGCTCCTGCATTCCTTCAGCCTCCTCCCTTTTCAGCTCAAACACAAAAACAGCGAGGACTGAGAAGAAAATTGGCAGGAGGAGGAACTGATTTAACTAACCAACTATTTCTATAAATGTAACAAAAAACCCAGGAGCAGTCTTCTTTCTCTCTGCACAGTTCAGCCAATAAACCACATGGGAAAAACCATTTACAGTGACTATGTTCTGGAAAAACTTATTTCTAGGGATGTTCGTTACTTACTTTGCCCTGGTTCATCTTTCTGGAAGATTTTAGATGCTGTAGTGGAATCAGGATTGGACAGAAGTGGAGGTCCCACAGTGAGTCTGAAGATACGCCTCTCATGCAGACCACAGTAATGGTGGTGCAGGTGGCAGGAGTAAAGGCCTTTATCAGCAGGCCTCAAGTCAGAGATCTGCAATGAGAAGTCCCCTAATGTAAAAGCATCTTCTTCCACGCTCATCTTGTTCTGGCCGAAGAGAGGTCCATAATCCCGACGCTCTCCAGAGGCATAGAGGTCAACCAATCGGTCAGCCTTGTCAGGACGCACACCAGGTGGCTGGAAGTCCCAGTGAGCCACCTGCTGCTGGTCCTCCTGAAGACCCTCTCTCCACAGTGGGCGCCGGTTCACACAAGGCAAAACCACTGAGCTGCCCAACAAGACGGCAAACACAGTCTTCTCTCCATCCCAGTATCGTTTCTCTTTCCGAGCTGTAAACACATTTAAGAGTAAAAGACATTACTACTTCATCTGCGTCACGACTCAAGAAATTAAATTCAGGGTTCATGATCACCTGACCTCACCTGACTTAGTGACATCAAGCTGGATTTGAATTGACTGGTGAATCTGGCAGTAGTGATGGTGCAAATTACAGGTATAAACTCCTTTGTCAGACGCTACCACGTCTGGAAAAAGACGAAATAACAGTCAAATGAGATGAGAAATGGGTAAGAACACTGCTACTGGAAAATAAAGAAGTCTCACTGTTAATAACAAGGGAGAAGTTGCCGTCACTGAAAGCAGAGTCTGGGATGGTAATGCGTCCCTTGTTGAAGCCATTGTACACCCTCTGGTTGGCCCCAGGGGACATGTCCAGGACTCGCTCCACAGAATATTCTGGGCTGTTGTGGACCACGTCCCAGTGCACCACCCTCTGACGGTCCTTCAGTCTGTCTCGGGTCCACACCATGCGGGGGCTGTGGCATGGTAGGACGGCCTTAGACCCTGCAGGAAAAGTGATGTTCTTCGCCTCCACCACTACCCCAAGCTTGCTGCCACTGCTCTGTCCCCAAGCTGGCACAACATATAAACACACACTTAAACACTTAAATACACTTAGGAACACAGTGCAGCAATGACAGAAAGTAAAGAATTAAAAATAGGCTACTGTGCATAGAAATAAAAATATCTTACCTTCTGGCAGGAAGAACACAACGAGAACTGAAAGAAAGAAAATCAAGAATGATTAGAGTTGTATCCTGTAAGGCCTACTGATGCTGCATTACATACTTTTCACATTTTTTACCATATATTAAGCAGTTCACTGATTAAGCCTTGAGAAACACTTCAAGCACGTCCACCCACAACTTTGTTAAAGTGCCTGGAGAGTTTAGCTTTGATCTCGAACTGACCCAACAGCGAATAGTTTCAGAGTCTGAGCAGATGTGGGTTCAGTGGGAGGACAGCTTAAAGGAAGAGAGGAAAACTGAAGAAACAACCACACGGTGAAAAGATTTTAAGACAGAAGTTCAATAAAGGAAAACAACAAAAGACAAACACACTAGGTGTCAACAATATACTCTGGAAATACATTTTGCTGTTTGTGTTTTCTCACTCTAGAGATTTTCCTACAGCAAGTTTGCTATTTCTAATGCATTTTTCCCACAGTGCTATTTTGCTGTATGTTTACTGAAGGACAAGCAGAGATGCATGCAGCCAAAGCTTACAGAGCCTCTATTCATCCTGGCTGCTGCCGGCTTGTTGCAAGCAAGATCCTAAAGCGATGAAGAGCCAGGCTCGTATTCAGTCAACTACTAAGTGTCAAAAGTCTAGGAACCCGCCCAAAAGCCTATGTGTTTTCACTGTACTGGTAACTGATATTGTGAACGTCTGTAGTTCACAGTAAGTGTCATTTTTGTAATACAATAAATGTGCGCCAATTTTAATTATAATAAAAATATAATCAAGTAAATATTCAGTGCAAGCTCACCAGATTTTAAGACAAAAACATAAAAACAAAATCACATTAATCTTAGATAAAAGAAAGTAGAGAGGTTAAAAGAATGTTACTGACTCAGTGGTACTAACTTCCTTGGTGCAGGTCATATCAGAGGCCTGAGGCGCTAACTGTAAAAGCTTTGCCCCCTTTTCTCTTAAACTGGGCCTCGGAAATAGCTAAAGACCTCTTCCTGAGAATTTCAAGGTATGCACAAGCTGATACAGTGCTAAGAGGTCAGAAAATTCTCAAGAAATGAGACCATGGAGAGCTTTAAAAATCAACCAATAAGAAAATACACTGAGAGCCACTGTAACGAAGATAACACTAGTATGAATTGGCTCTGGTTAAAAGCCTGGCACATGAGTTCTATGGAATCTGTAATTGATAGCAACAGCTTTTCAACCAGGGAATGTAAAGCATCGAGACTTACTGAAACTATTCCAGGGAGACTTTGTACCAAGGTGGCAAGTAATCAGAGGCAACTGCTACAAAACACTAAAGCATCAAAGGAATAAAACTCAGATAATATACTTATAAATTTGATATATCTGTACTTTTCTGAAGCATTTCCACTTTTATACATCTGCTCCTAGGCAAGTTATGCATAAAATAAAGTGTGAATGGGTGAATGAGGTGTTCAGGTAGAGTAGAAAAATGCTATAAAAGCACCAGTCCATTTACCATTTACTATAGTTATACTATAAATATCAATATCCACATCCATGTGGAATTTATAATTTATATACTCTGGGAATGTATGGTTGAATTCCAAATATTTTTCAGCAATGTGCAACACCATTAATCACTATCCACGTGTAATTATGGTGTCAGTATGTTTATTTAGTTCTGACAGAGTATATAGCTTTTGCTGCTTTTTATTTAAATTGTTTCTAGTGTTCACAGTGTACAAATGCGCTTTCGTACATGTTTTTATAATTGATTATTTATTCTTATACGGGATTGATTTAGTAGATTTATACACAGAAGTGGGCTGTGTAAAATTTGACTGAGGGCAAAAAAATAGTGGCTGCAGATTTTTATTTGCAACATCCAAACAATGCTTCACTGGAGCCACGTGTGAAAGTTATTTTTATAATGCATGTTTACCTTAAGGAAGGACAGTACTGGTTTGACATACAACACAGGTACTTAATTATGAATTACCATAACAGTTGCGGGTGTGTGGTACATCTTCATCATAAGGCTATCAGGATACCCTTGCTACTAATCTTTCATGCAGCAAGTTCACAACAGCATAGAATAACACTTTAAATTGAACTAAATTACTTCAGCACACACACTGGCATCAGAAAGGATACCTCATTCTGGAAAACTTTAGTGGCTTTTCTACAGTAGGGCAAAAACTTTCCTGCAGATGGTAAAACAAAGTGCCCCAACCCCTGTAATTGTCTCTCGTGAGATACACACATGCTGTTGACTTATGAGGCTGGTTTAACAGTAAGACTTAACAAGGGGCTATTGAATTACCAGTGATAATAACAGACATTTAGCAAATGGCCAGCAATATCACTGTTGTCATTTTATCCCCCCAAATTACAAGTTGAATCACTAACTAAAATGCTGTGCCTAAGGTAACATAACAGAAAGTTTTAGGTATGATTTAAACATAAGGAATGAGTTTACTCAGCATAAAGTGTGTGATTCATGAATGTTGTGGGAGTGTAAAGTTTACTCACAGCCCTGTCACAGGATGAAAATAAATCAAATAAATATGTCCAGCTAGAGACTTGGCTAAACATACAAAGATACATTAAGGGGACCGGGGAGCTTATTGACCATCCAGTGGAAACACTGTGGCAGCAGAGATTAATTGTGTTTAGTAATTACATACTAAGCCACAACAAAGATGCTGAATTATTTGTATGTGAACTCCTTTCAAAAGATTTACAGTTGTACAGTTGAAAAAGACAGTTTTCACAGGACTCTATGCAGTCCTGTGAAAAACTAAGTACACCCTGTGATTCAACTGCTTGTAGAAACACCTTCTGCACTTCTCATCATTGTGGAAGTATTCTGGCCCACTCTTCTTCACAACATTGCTTCTGTTCATTGGGGTTTGCAGGCATCCTTTTACATACAACTCTCTTAAGGTCCCACCACAGCATTTCGATCAGGTTAAGGTCTGGACGTTGACTGGGCCACTGCATCACCTTGATTCATTTCTTTTCAATTCAATTTTATTCAATTCAATTCAGTTTTATTTATATAGCGCCAATTCACAACAAAAGTCACCTCGAGGCGCTTCACACTGTAGGGTAAAGATAAAACAGTGTTAAACAATCCAACAATCCGATGATCCCCTATGAGCAAGCACTTGGCGACGGTGGAAAGGAAAAACTCCCTTTTGACAGGAAGAAACCTCCGGCAGAACCAGGCTCAGGGAGGGGCAGCAGTATCTCAGCCTTTTCTGTCTCCTTTCCTTCAGAACGGCTTCTTGACAGCCACCTTTCCATTGAGACCATTTCTGATTAAATTTCAGCAAACATTAGATGGATCAACTTACTGTAAGGGCCGGCTGCATCTGTCAGGTCCTGCGTCAGTTCTTTGCTGGTTTTCACCTATTAACAACGAGACTTTCAGATACTGTTTGTGCATTGTAGCTAGATTTTCAGCCCTGCCACTTCTTCTGTTGTCAACTTGCCCAGTTTCCTCAGATTTTTTTAAGGATGCACTGTACACTATGCTGAGATATGCCAAATTTTTGACCAACACCTCTTTGGTAATCACCTTGTTGGTGAAAAAAATGTTTTATGCCTGTTAAACTGTTAGCTTTGGCATTTTTCGTAGATTTGGCTAAAGAAATGGGAACAAAGTGCCCAAAGATACAATTTAAAATTGGTTCTTTGCTAAGTTTTCTATTATGTATAGATGGAACATTGGTTCATCCCTTGTGTTAGATGTATTTTTTATGCTTAAATGGTTAATAGTTCCGTGTTAGGTGACTTAACAAACAAAAAGCATTCCTCTGAAAATGTTCAGATATGAATGGACTGAAATTGAGGGAAAAAGCAGCCAGTGTCCAAAGTCATAACTCTGGGGATTCACTCAAGTTTGCAGCCAGCCCCAGGTGGCCACTAGAAGAACTGCACTTTTTGGCATTTGCACGCTGGATTTACTTCTCAACTTCAACAGTTGCTGCTGGATTGTGAGGGAATGGTGTAATGTTGGCCTGTCTGCTTTCATTCAAAGGCCAGATTCATCTGTATTAACACTGATTAACATTTTCTCAAGTGTTTCTGAAACTATGGGACACACCTGTTTGTTTGTCTTTTTGGCTCCACAAACACAGATCGTAATCTGAAATTTTAACAAACTTTTATTCTGCAAAGACAAATTTCAGCATATAAAACAAGTTGTGTGCTGCGAAAGTGCTGCAGATCCTCCTCCTGAACGCTCTCTTCCTAAGGGAAACGCTTCTTCACAATAAACATGAAGCTCAAACAAACTTTGCTGTCGTTGAATGTAGAAAAAATAAAAACCTCACAGAGTAAGGAAACCATGGCAACATAAACAGGCTAAAGACAGTACATGAACAGTCAGCAGTGTGTCTTGCAGCTGTTGTGCGTTTAGAAATCGTCCACGGAGCAGCGGTGTCCGGTCCAGGCGTTCTATGAGCAGCAGCGCTGGAGGACCTTTTTAAAGAAGTTCCTAAACTCGGTGTTGAAGATGGTGTAGATGACAGGGTTCAGGGCGCTGTTGACGTAGCCCAGCCACGTCACCACGCTCATCAGGGCTGGTGGGATGTGGCACTCCTGACAGCGTGCCCGCATCGTGTGGAGGACAAAGAAGGGGGTCCAGCAGAACAGGAAGGCACCTTCAGGAGAGGAAGAGGAATCAGAAAACCTCAGTCAGATACTTTATCAGCGTGAGCGATAGAATTGTGAAGCCAAAGTGTGACCTTTCCTCTCACTAAGCAACTAATATATGCTTTTATATCTAGCAGGCTTGACTAAAGCAACTCAGATATCTAAATAACCCATGACTTTGACTTCCAGTTCTGTGAGTTGGTTATTGTCCACCCTCACTGCATCCGTAGTAATTAAGAGGGTGGGTAACAGCCAAGTGCTGCCAATCAAATACAGTTCATTAAGTGATCATTAGCCAGTGTGATCACTTCTATAAAAGCAGCAATATACTATTCTGGACCACTCAGGTGCGTGGTAACACAATGTCACAATCTTCTCAGGAGTGGCTGTCCCAGCAAATTCACCTCAGGGTCAGATCATGCAGTGCTCAGAGAAACTGCAGAAACCCAAGAGCTACAACTCCGTCTCGACAGGCCTCAGTTAGCATATCATGACAGTAGACTTTGAAAAAGCCTGAACACGTATGGCTTGTTTGGAAGGGTTGCCAGGAGAAAGCCTCTTCTCTTTAAAAAGAACATTGCACCACGGCCCTGGTTTGCAAAGTTGCATCTGAACAAACTGCATGACTTCTGAAACAGTGATCTTTGGACAGATGAGACCAAAATGGAGATGTTTGGCCATAATGCACATTTGGTGAACGCCAGCTCAGGGACAAAGCTGTGAAGAAGTACATATTGGGGTTGGGTTATGAAAATTATCTGAAACTTTGAAAATCCTTCAGAGCACCATTAAACCCATCATCACAAAATGGAAAGAATTTGACACCATGACAAACCTGACTAGAGAGGGCCGTCCACCAAAACTCACAGACAGGGCATGGAGGGCATTAATCAGAGAGGCAGTAAAGAGACCAAAGGTAACCCTGAAGGAGCTGGAAAACTCCACAGTGGAAATAAATATACACTCCACATAACTTGGCTTTACTGTATGGAAGAAGGTCCTCTGGTCAGATGAGACTAAAGTAGAACTTTAGCTATAAAGGAAAATACTATGTCTGGAGCCAACTTAACTCTCATCATCCCAAGAACACCATCCCCACAGCGAAGCACGGTGGTGGCAGCATCATGCTGTGGGGATGCTTTTCTCCAGCAGGGACTGGGAAACTGGTCAGAATTGAAGGAATGATGGATGGTGTTAAATACAGGGAAATTCTTGAGGAAAACCCGTTTAAGTCTTCCAGGGATTTGGGACCAGGACAAAGGTTTACCTAGCTATGACCCTAGGTAAGACCTCAAATCCAGCTTAGAATCTATGGCATGACATAAAGATTGCTATACTCCAGCTGAACCCATCCAACTTGAAGAAGAAGATATACTTTATTGGAGCTAGAGCAGTTTTGCGTCGAAGAATGGGCAAAAATCCCCGTGGCTAGAGCTGTAAATGTTGCAAAGGTGGCTCTACAAAGTACTGACTTAGGAGGAGGTGAATATGTATGCACGTACCACTTTTGGATTTTTTTGCTTTTTAGAATCTTGAAAATGCTTTATCTTTTCCATTTTAATTACAGTTTGTAACAAAAAAAATAGGAAAAATGCGAAGGGAGGTGAATATGTTTGCAAGCCACTATAGTCTCAATGTGGGAAATAGTTGACCTGCAGGAAAAGGGCTAATGAAATGCCTAGAACTAGGCTAGTATGCTTCTGCCTTAAATCTGACCCTTTGTGACCCAGACCTTTGACCCCACAAGCTCATAAACATTATCAGATGTTCCTATCATCGTAAGTATTAACCACACAAATTTTGGCAAAGATTTAGCAAACAAGTCAGCTCCTGGTAACAAGATTCGTAACAGACGGGCAACCTGGAAACATAATGCCACCACGGCAGAGGCATAAAAATGCTGTGGAGTCCCACCTGGTTACTTTAACCCACTGAGTGACCTTCGTATGTGCCAGTCTGCCAGCTGGCACTCAGCCCCAACTCTCAGGTTGTAAGACGATCCTCGCCAAACTCATGACTTAACTGAGCACTTCCAATACCGCTACCGTTCTACCAGCCTGCAGCCCGCCACCTGCTACTTACCTACACTGTAAAGATTTGGACACCTGTGTCTTCTATCTCTAAGAACATTAATTTAAAACAAAAAAGCTGCTGCACTGAGGTACAAAATCCAGCTTTAATTTAAGATTCACGTTAAAACAGACATAACTTCAAACAAACTTCAAAGGTTCAGAAGTAATTGGACACTCACTCAGTAATTAGTGTGCAGCTATGAATCCTCTTAACTTAGGTGCACGAAAGGGCTACCATAAAACCTACAGCATCACTCTGACTTTGTCTTAATATAGACACACGTGCCTGTGTCTGAATAGCATACATACAGATACAGCTTTCTCAGCTCATTTATATAACAGAAGGCATAATTTTGTTCATTTTTTTAGAGCCTATTGCTTATTAAACCAATAGGCAACAACAATTTAACTTGAGTGTCTAATTTTTTGTCTCTCTTTTGTCTTCTTTGCCCATAAGTTGTTTCTCTTGATACTGATGAGCAGCTGACTCCAACGTTAATTCAAGCTGCACCTATTTTTCTGAAGAGTTTTTCTTTATTATTGTAGAAACCACCAGTTGATACTTTATTTTATCGCTTAGGCTCTCAGTTGAGCTGCTAAAACAGATTCATGAGACTTACCTGCACACCTAAACGCGTGCCTGACATGGCCTTACACAATAATTGGATTTCAGATTAAGGAGCTGCACGGATTAGCTGCTGTGTGCTAAGGGGAAGCACTTGTTCTCATTAGGGAGCGATGCTGGCTGCTATTAATAGCCTGCCCCCTTTCTAACCGATCTGTTAGAGCCTTGGGACAGGCATCAGAGGTAGCAGTGAGGAGTTCAGGTAGCTGCAGCTGAGCAGAGCGGGGATGTCTGCTGACATTTCATCCACTTTCAAGGTTCACTGACAATCAAAACTCCAGCGTTGGGCTGTAATGCACTTCTACACGCTGTGTTGGTACATTACACCTGAAGAAAAATAATGGGTGGTTATTTTATTCAAGTGACTTTACAATGTAAAAATCAGTAATTACATTACAGGTATTAATATAATGGAATTGCTAAATATTTAAAATTGTTCAGTCACCTAAAAAATACCTACATTACAGGCCAGGGAGGGTTGTGCCAGGAAGGGCATCTGGTATAAAACCTCTGCCAAATTACCAATGCGGATTAATCTACTGTAGCGACACGTGGGGGGAAAATACAAGGGAGCAGCCAAAGGTGCGGATATTTCTCATCTCTGCCTTTTGCAGATGACGCTGTCCTGTTGGGTTCATCGATCGCCGACCTCCAGCTTGCACTGGGGGGGGTCTGCAGCCGAGTGTGAACAGGCTGGGATGAGAACTAGCACCTCCAAGTCTGAGGGCATGGTTCTCAGATGGAAAAAGGTGGAGTGCCCACCCCAGGTTGCTGCCCCAAGTGGAGGAGTTGAAGTATTTCTGGGTCTTGTTCATGAGTGGGGGAAGAGGGGATCAGGAGATTAACAGACGAATTTGTGTGGGGTCTGCAGTGATGCGAATGCTTACGAGCGTTAAAATGAAGCTTTCAGTTTACCGGCTGATCTTTGTTCCTAACCTTGTCTATAACAAACTTTGGGTAATGACCCATAGAATGAGATCATGGATACAAGCGGCAGGAATGAGTTTCCTCCCAAGGTCATCTGAGCTCTTCCTTGGAGATAGGGTGAGGAGCTCGGTCATTTGGGAGGGGCTCAGAGTGGAGCCCCTCCCATTTGAGGTCTTTCTTGCATTTGATAAGGAAGAGGCCTCCTGGACACCTTCTAGGTGAGGTGTTTCATGTATGTTCAACCGGAAGGAGGCCGCAGGATAGACCCAGGACACACTGGGGACGCCTCAGTGTCCCACCAGAAGAGCTGGAGGAGGTGGCCGGGGGAGTAAAGTCTGGCTGCTTAGATTGCTGACCTGAATAAGCAGCAGAAAATGGATGGATGGCTATATTGCAGCATTCTGATGCTTGTCATGAGATTTTCATATCTTCTGTTTCAAGATCATGAGGCAAACAGGATTTCTTGAGACTGGCAGATATATATACAAACTAAACCAGGTTTTAACCCTGACCTGCTCAGCCTGGCTATTTTTGGAACTGAGGTGAACGTCCACTAAATATGCCATAATTAGGTTTTAAGTTTCGGCTGATGTATTCAAATAAAACCCTGCTGGCGTTAGAGCTGCAGCTGAAAACTGGTGGTTACCATCGTGTACATCTGCTTTTCAGTCAGATGCTGAATTTCACCAGTGTGTCTACATTCTTTCTTAACTGCCCGTGAGACTCATTAAATGATTTTAAACCTAAGTGGCTCTTCAACCAAACAAAATCTTTTTTCCACATCCTCCATGACCACACGTGGTGCTGAAGTTTTGACCTGTAAAAACCATTTAGTTTCTCCTTGCACCTTTAAAATGGTCTAAATCGTCCTAGAAACTCTGACACTAAAGTAGCCCCAGCACCCAGAAGTCACGCCTTTATTGTGTGATTGATAAATTAGGCCCACACAGATTCTGCAGATTTTCCACAGTTTGAAGACATGCACACTGTGTCTTACTGTCAAACGTTGGCCATTTCTGCCTCTCTGTGGCTGGTGACTTTGATCAGCGTGAAAAAGCTGTCCTGAAAAGATCACTGATGATGTAACAAGCAGAAAACACCCCACAGACTTCTGCAGATCCCCACCCCACCCTAGATCACTGCAGAAAACTGTGAAAAAAAATCTGCAGATTCTGTTTGGACCCGCACGATACTTTGTGCCATTTGTGTTGGTGTTGCGTCAGAGTTATTCTGCAACAAGATTTACTGGAGTTTGGACCTTCATAAGGCCTAGGCGAGTCCCTAATCCAGCCTTGTGAGGTTGGCATGTCACTGACAGCATTAAAGGGTAATGACACTGATTTCTATAACGGGATTTCTATCAAAGTATATCTCTAAAAAGGATACCTTATTTCCCTCTGCAAAACATCCTCTGGAGGAGAATCTGTGGTGTTTAGCTGTTAGAATTAATTTTGGATTTGGACATCAGGCATCTTTCCTCTGAGTCTCTCACACTCTGAAACCCGTTCTGTGCCACCATAATCGACCTTGTTTTGGAACATCATGTACTTTCTTAGAGTACAAAATCTATGTTTATGTTCAAAGTTCACTGTGTATAAGTTATGACTTTGTTTGTTCAAATTATAAGACAACATAACCAGCCAGGACTGGTTTGTGTATGCTGAGAGACAGGCTATATTTTTGTCTATCATTTTCTGCTGTGTTAGATACGCACCTGAAATCAACATCCATACACTTTATCACACTGTTTTGGACAGTTAAGCCTGTCCATGTCAATAATAGATGGCCAATTACAAACGGTTTCATGTGAATTCACCTCTGTACGGGGCAAGGCCCAGCCCAAGAAGATAAATGTGAACTGATTCCTGTGATCTGGGCTCATTCTGGCTGAGTTCCTGCGAGAGCTTTTGTCAGACTGAGTCCAGCG